>JALNQF010000357.1:0-41160 GCA_028456385.1 Ophiosphaerella korrae | reverse complement strand
TTTATCTACTATTTACTCTTTTTAGTTAATTATTAAAACTACCTTATTAAGTTATCTTGCGTAAAGTCTACCTTATAGATATAAAGTCCTAGGAGAAATCTAAAAACTAATACTATTAAGATTTTAACTTAATTAGTTAAAAGGTAAGATTAGAGACTTTTTTTAAAGTTACTAATAATATATTAGACTAGCTTACTTCTACTATAAAAATAGAATTATTTAATAGATTAGATTCTACACTTTAGATAAATTATCTCTAAACTTAGTAGAGCTACTAAGTAATAAGTATAGCCTTAAGAGCTTTAAATATTAGAGAATAAAGTTATTAGATTCTAAAACGTAAAGATCTAAGAACCTTAGTAGCTTACTTTTAGAATTATCTTTTATTACTTATAAAACAATATATAGAACCTTTTATATTAGATAAAGTAGACTAAGATTTAATTATACTAGGTAATAGTTTACTAATAAAGACTAATACTATAAATACTACTATAAGAGGTAGGCTAAAGAAGTATTATATAGTAGATAAAGTATTATAGTAAGTATTATAAGGAGTAGTTAAAAAGAGAAAGTAAAAATCTATAGTACTTACTAACTAATCTAATCTATATAAAGATAAAGTACTTATACTAGATTATATAATAGAAATTCTAGATAAGTAAAAAAGCTTTGCGTACCCTTAAAATACTCTAGTTAAACTAGTATTTTAAGAGTAGAATATAGAGCTATTAGAAAACTTTATAAAAGTTATTAAGAAAAGGAAAGTTACTCTTACTAAAGTAGAAGATAAAGAACTAGCTAAGCTAGCTTAATTATATCTAAATAGAATACTAGCTACTATACTAAAACAAGAAGTAAGAAGAGTAATAATATTAGATTTAATAAATAAAGCTAGTATTAGGTAAAAAGTTATAAATCTAATAGGCTTAATAGAAAATATAAGTAAAAGTAGGTCTATAAATATAGTAGTAGAGGCCTATATAATAAATAATCTAATTAGAGCGCTAGCGCACTACTCTTAACTAATTAATAGATTCTAGGTATACCTAGAATCTATTAGGTAAATATCGCTCAATAAAGGCTAAAACTTAGAGTAAGTATTAGTACTTAGTATATCTACGTATAATACTTAAATAAAGTATAAAGCTAATAGAAATAGAGATATATAGATAGAAGAGCTAAACTAAGTTAACTATAAAGACGTAGCTTAGAAAGAAAGAATAGTAAAATAAACGTATATATAATATAATCTACCTATATATTAAGCTAATTTTAGTAAAAATAAAGTTAGTTATTTAATAGATACTAGAGCGTAAATAAACTTACTAAGGCTAAGTATAGTAAGAGTACTAAGAATCCGATATAAAGATATACTCTATAATCTAATTAATCTAGAAGGAGTAATTACAGTAAATAGAAGTCTTAATCTATTTATAGGAACTGCGTAAAACGTCTATATATAGATTAAGGAAGTAATAATAATAATATACTTTAAGATTATAGTAAATCTTATAAAGTTAGCTATATTAAGTAGACTATAGTATACTATAGTATAGTTAGCTATATAATATAATATATTTAGAAAAATAACTTATAAAATTCTATTAGAAAATAGTAGAAGAAATACTATCTTTATTACTTCTAATTTAGTACTACTACACTTAGAGTATATAGAGAAAATAGAACTAGGAAAAAGAGGATTACTAGTACAAGTAAGTAAAACCTTAAAACCTACTACTAGCTACTATTTATTAATATTAAATAAAGCTAAGCTATAGTTTATTACTAGTCTTAATAGATTTAATAGTAATATAAGATTTAGAGAATACTCTTTAGTATTTAAGAAAGATAAAGAACTTTAGTAGTTATAGAAAGAGAAGATTAAAAAAAAAAGTATAGATAACAACTAAGTCTTTAAGAATAATAATTACTATACTATAATAAGTAACCTTAATAAAGAAGCTTAAAGAAAAGAAAAAATAGAATTAATATTTGTCTATACTGTATATAAGAAGGTAGTAGATAAAGTTTATCTAGTAAATAATCTAAGGCTAAAAGAGCCTAATAACTTTAATTAAGAGGATTAGAAAGAGATTATAAAAGAAAACTAGCTACTAAGGCTTAGTATAAGAGAGCTAGATATTAGACTATTTAATAATCTATTTAAATAAAGATATACTACTTTTCTAAGAAGAACTTAGCTAACTTAGAAAAAGATAGTAGAATAAAAGTTTAGATTATAACTTACTCTAGTAGAGATCTATCTCTTTAAAGAAATAATAATTAATAGAGAAAGAGCTATAGCTTTTAACTTCTCTTAATTAAGATAGATAAGTAAAGACGTCTCCTTACTATATTAGATCTAGACAATACTATATAAAGTATAGTAAGTTAAAGGATTTAGTATACTAAAAGCTCTAGAAGAAATTATAGTTAAAATATTTAATAATTAATTAGCTTAAAGCGCAATAGAGAGAAGTAATAGTTAATACAAGAACTTATAGTATTTAGCTACTAAGAAAGATAAAAAGTATAGACTTATTAATAATACTTAATACCTAAATAAAGTAACTTTTTAAGATACAAATCTAGTACTAATAGCTAATAAGTTCTTAGAGCAATTTATAAGATATAAAATAGTATCTATAATAGATTACTTCTCTAGATATAACTAGATAACGCTATATAAGAATAGTAGAGATATAACTATATTCTAAATTCTAGTTAGTTTACTTTAGTAGTATACTCTACTATAAAGTATAACTAACTTAGTTACTACTTTGTAAAAAACAAATAGTAAAGTTTTAAGAGACTATTATCTTTATACTTTACTTTTTATTAATAATATTACTTATAGAGAACTAAAAGATAACTATAAAGAAAGAGAAGTTATACTAAGAGTACGACTATATATATTAGAATATATTATCTAGTTAGATAAGGTACTAGTAGATATTAAACAAGCTAGAGCTACTATCTCTAGGAAAAAGTCTTATTAAAGTATAGAAAGACTTTTAGTAGTAGGATATAATATCTTAGTAGATAAGAAATATCTATAGGACTAGAAGGTTAAAAAGATTTAGAACTAGCTACTTTATTAAAATATAAAAGAGGTAAAGTAGTTTATTAGTATATACGTATATTATAGACTTTTAATCTTTTACTTTATAATAATTGCAAAGCTATTATTTTATCTTTTAAAGAAGAATATAGAATAATAATAGGGTATAGCCTAATAAGAAGCGATAGACAAACTAAAAGAAGTAATTACTATAGCTCTAGTTCTTATACGAATTAATTATAAGTATAGTAGACCTCTAATAATTAGTGTCGATACTAGTAAAGAAGAAGAGAGTAATTTTTAAGTAAGAAGGATATTATAGAAAATAATAAACTTATTAATTTAAAAGTATATTATAGTTAAAAAGTAAGAGTAATCTCTATTCTATAAAACTAGAGTATAGAGTAGTACTATAAGTAATTAAGAAATTCTAAGTATAGATCTATAGTTAACGTTTTATTATTAAAACTAATATAGCTACTCTAATTATATAATATAATTAATTATTAGATAAAGTACTAAGATTAGTAATAAATTAATAGCTAGGAGTAATACTTATATAGGACTTTAAGATTAAATATATACTAGGAAAAAATAATATAGTTCTAGATACTCTATTAAGGTACCTAAAACTAGAAAGATAGGAACTACTAAATAAACTAGAAGAGGATATAGAGGAATTTGTAGAGAATCTCTTCTATAATACTACTCTAGGAAGTAATAGATAGTAGAGAAACCTACTAGTACTAGAGTACTCTAAAGAATTAAAAGAAATAGCTATATTCTTAAAGTATAGAAAGATACTAGTAAGACTTTTAGCTAAAGAAAGAAGGTTATAAAAAAAGAGAGTATTAAACTTCTTTTTCTATAAAGGTTACTTATTCTAAAAAATATTAAAGAATATATCTATCTAAAGAGTTATAAATAATCTAGACGTCTAAGCTATAGCTATATAAGATATATATTATTAGATTAGTTACTATAGAGTAAATAGAGTCTATAGTATACTTATATAGAGATGCTAGTAAAAATATATATATAAATATATTTAAAGAAAGTTAGTAACTTATAAAGAATACTAGAAGAAGAGTACTAAATAACAAGTTAATATACTAATAAATATATATACATTTACTTTATAAGAATACGTCGCAATTAATATAGTATATATACTAGAATATTAAGGAAAGAAGTACTTAGTTATCGCTAGAGAATATTTAAGTAAAGAGCTAGAAGCTAGAGTATTATCTAATAATAAGTCTAAAACTATAGTAAAATTTATCTATAGAGCTATTATTTATAAATAAAGTAAAATAAAGAAGCTTATAGTAGATAGTAGACTAGACTTTAAAAAAGTTGTAAAAATATTAGTAATTACTTATAATATCTAAAGGATCTAACTGTTAGTATACAACCTATAAGTAATAAGCAAGATTAAAGGTAGATATAAACCTATAGTAAATATATTAGTAAAATACGTAGGTAAATAAGTTAAAAATCTACTAACTATATTACTAGTAGACTAAATCTCTATCTAAGAATTATCTAGATACTCTCTATATTAGCTAATTATAGGTTAAAATCCTATTCTACTAATAGAGATAGTATTAACTATATAGTAAATACTACTATTTAAAGAAGTATAAACAAGAGACTAGCTACTTATAGTAAGAGCTATATAGATTAATCTTTAAAATTAGGTCTTAAGAGATACTATTACTAATATTTAATACTTAAGGCTTTATAAGAAAGAATATTAAGATAATATAAAAGAGATAAATAGAGGAGAACTTAAGAAAAAAGATTTAGTACTTTTATAGGACTTACTCTATAAAATTAATATATTAAGAGACTAAAAACTTTACTAAAGATAGCTTAGACTATATAGAATCTATTTAGTAAGATAAAAAAGAGAGACTTATTAGCTTAAAGATTTAGATAGAAAGAAATTTGTATATATAATACTAGGATAGAAACTAAAAGCTTTTATTTAGAAAAAGTAAGAAGATATCTATAAAGAAGACTATAGTAATATAAAACTTTAGGATCTAGATAAATAGAATAATTAATATAAGTTTTAAGATCTACTATAGTATTATAATAAGTCTAGATAGCTAAACTAGCTCGAACCTAAAGAGCTACAAGCTTATTAGCTAAGAATATAAGTTTAATATTTAGTAAGTAAACTACTAGTATCTTAAGAGATATTAGAGTATAAGCTAGTATAAACTATTAAAATCTACGCAAAAAAATTAAAAAGTAAAGAAAGAAAAGAATATATTAACGTATTCTATTAGCGAAGCGGCTATATTACCGAGACGGCCACTCTAAAACACACTAAAAAATCGAAAATTCAATATCTAATATCTCGACAACTATACTATAATAACTTCTAAAAATTTAATAGATTAAAGATTATATATAAAGTAGTAATCTATAAAATTTTTAGAACGTGCAGCCTAGTTTATTTAATATTATTAATGAAAAAGTGTTTTTTACTATAGAAAATTTTACTATCTTAAGAACTACTAGGCTGCACGCTTTAAAAATTTCATAGATTACTACTATATATATAATCTTTAATCTATTAAATTTTTAGAAGTTATTATAGTATAGTTGTCGAGATATTAGATATTGAATTTTCGATTTTTTTGTGTGTTTTAGAGTAGCCGTCTCGGTAATATAGCTACTTCGCTGATAGAATACATTATCTATAATAATTCTAAGTTAAGCTTAGAAGAAGAAGAATACTTCTAGTCCTCTAAGGATAAACTAGAGTATAAGGAAAGTAATAGAGTAAACTAATATAAGACGTATTTAGAGCCTATAATAGATAAGATACTAACTAAAGATAGTTAGTATTAAGTAGGAGAAGAGAGGTTATTAATTTTATTAATTTTCTATCTATTGTTTATTTTTACTTTATCTATATTTTGTTTTCTTTATATCTAAAGTTTATCTAAGTATTATACGCTTTAACTTTACTTATAATATTAGATTTTACTTTATATAGTATATTTTACTTATTTACGTATTAATTTTAAGTTTTAAAGTTTTAAGTAAGATTTTAAAGTTCTAGCCCTATAACGCTAAAAAGCTTAGTAGTAAAGGTAATAACTAATTAGAGTACTAGCGCGTAGCTCTTAGCTAATTAATAGATTCTAGGTACACCTAGAATCTATTAGCTTTCTTTAACAAACGCTTCTAAATTAGGTAGTATATAGGTAAAGCTAGAGTATTACAACTTAAATAGAAACTTAAGTATAGAAGGCGTAAGGTAAACGCGTAATAAACGCGTTAGAGCTTAGGCCTTATATATAAAGTAGTTTAAACTCTAAAATTATCTTTATCTTCTTTATTAACTACCTTATTGTTACTAATACCTTCCTAATTAACTTCTAAGAGATAAGTATTAACTTAGTTACTTTCTAAATTCTTTACTAAGATATTACGCCTAGGTAAAGTAATAAGACTCCTAAATAAAGACTAAGCTAAAGCGTCCTATAGATACTTATAATACTAGGTTATATAATAGTACTATATAGTACTTTATTAATATAGTTAGTAAGAGAAGTAGTAGTTATAAAGTACTACTTCTAGTTTATAAGCTTCGATAATATTATAATACCTTAGTAAGATTAATTAATTAAGTTTAGAAAATAGATAGTATACTTTTAGAGGTAGATACTAGTAGAATAGAAGCTTATAGTAAATAAGTTTATAGATTTAGTTAGTACTTTATACAATATATATATAAATTTTATTATAGTATAACGTATTCTATTAGCGAAGCAGCTATATTACCGAGACGGCCACTCTGAAACATACCAAAAAATCGAAAATTTAATATCTAATATCTTAACAACTATACTATAATAACTTCTAAAAATTTAACAGATTAAAGATTATATATATAGTAGTAATCTATAAAATTTTTAAAGCGTGCAGCCTAGTAGTTCTTAAGATAGTAAAATTTTCTATAGTAAAAAACACTTTTTCATTAATAATATTAAATAAACTAGGCTGCACGTTCTAAAAATTTTATAGATTACTACTTTATATATAATCTTTAATCTATTAAATTTTTAGAAGTTATTATAGTATAGTTGTCGAGATATTAGATGTTGAATTTTCGATTTTTTAGTGTATTTTAGAGTAGCCGTCTCGGTAATATAGCTGCTTCGCTAATAGAATACGTTATAGCTCTTTCTTCTTTATACTTAGCTTACTAATATAGTAATATAGTAGAGTATAATAATTTAAAGCTACTTATTTACTTATTAACATAGTAATAGTAGTATAATTAAAGTAAAAGAGAGAATTTAAGGTAGTATTTAAGTTTATCTAAGTTAATTACAAGTAAATCTTAAATAGCCTTCTTCTACTATATAGAGGAAAGTCTATAATAACGTATAATAAGGTAATTAGTATTATATACTACTTACGTCGCGTATCTATTAGATAGATAGTATTATTCTTTAATACTAAGATCTACAAGTATATTATAATAAAAGCGAGGAAGAATAATATATTTCTAAATACTACTAATTAGCGCGATATAAGACTAGATATTAATAATATAATATAAGAACTAGAACTTAGAATTAAGAAGAACGCGCTAGAAGACTAAGATATAATCTAAGCTAAAGTAAGCCTTAATATTTTAGACTCTTATATAATATACAAGAGTATAAAAGTAAAAGTAGTAAATAAAAAAGATAATAAACTAAAGACGTTCTTTAAGAACGTAATAAACTAGTAAAGTAATTAAGTTATTAGACTAAATAATAAGAAAAGAGTTATAGCAATCCCTTAATTATTTTTAGACAAGTATACACTCTACTATTATAATAAATACAAAGTACTTATCTATTAGCTACTAGGTATTCTATATATAAGTAGCTCTTTCTAGAATAGAAGAAGAATAAGTCTAATAACAAGTATAGTTAAAGCTTCTAGTACGTAATTACTAGTAGTTAGTTTAAGTTATAGAGGTCGAAGGATTAAGTCTAGAGAGAAAACTATAGATTAGAGAATATCTATAACTATTATATTACTAAGTAGAGGAAGGGATACTAAGATAGAGCTAATATCTTAAAGCTAAGGCCTACTAAGCTCTCCTCTATTATTAGCGAGATTAATAATAAAGCTAGATAAAGACAAGTCTATATATAATTAAAGGAAACAAGGTATAATTAATAATAAGAATAAGATAAAGCTTATTATAACTATTATTAATAGCTATAATCTAAAGAGTTTAACTCTTTTACTATACCTAAGAGACTTACTCTATAATAACAACTTACCTAAAGCTTAAACTATAAGAGAAGAGTTAGTAGTACTACTTAAAGAAGCTAATAAAGAGACTAATATTTAAGATATAATTAAAGATACTAAGATCCTTATATTTAATTGTATTATAGTTAAAGAAAAGAAAGCCTATAAATACGTTAACTAAAAGTCTATCCTTATAAGCCTACTTACTAAAGTAGGATCTAAGAAATAATCTAATACTACTAGATTTAAGATAATAAATAAATAGTATTAGGAAATCTTAAATTATAGTAATAAGCGTATTAATAGTTAGTAGATATATAATTATAATTAAGTTTACTAGTTATACTTTTAATACTTAGCTAGTAAACTTAGTCTTTCTAACTAGACTCTAAACTAAAAGATTACTTGTAACCTTCTAACTTTAATATACTACAACTAGAACAATTAGAGATAATAGTAATTAAACTTAGTAATTTAGATTTTATTTATTAAAGCTTACTAAAAATTACGTATATTAAAGGATCTTCTTTTATATTACTATTAACTAGTAACTATTAAGGTTACTATAAACTAAGATAATATTACTACATATATATTAATTTTACTAAGTATATAAAAGAATTTAAAAGGACTAGATCTATTACTATTAAGCTTTTCTTAGAATTTAAAGAAGATAAAGAGCTTAAAGAAATTATTAATAAATCTTATAAGATATATATATACTATACAAGAATAATTAATAGGTACTTAAATCTTAGATAGTACTATATTATATTCTACTCTCTAATTTAATAAATAGTCTATAGTAATACTAAGTATTAGCTTCTATATATAATACTATAGAAGACTCTTTATTTAGTTTCGTACCTATACTATATAAAGTATATAGTACTTAGACAAGATATTTTCTTTTAATATATAGATCTTAATATTACGTACACTCTTTATAGTAGTAGTAGTATTAAGATAATTTAAGGTAGTATTTTATTTAATAATAAGGATAAAAGTAATTATACTAAAGTACTCTTAGAGTTCTATTAGATTATAGGAGATTAGTAGAAATAGCAAGAGTAAATAGAATAGATAGACGTTATAAGATATATTTAAGCTTAGAATAATAAAATAGAATTGCTATAGTAGTATTTATTAAAACACCTTAATATTTAATAGACTAAGTAGCTTTATAAGAGTAGAAAGATCTAGATTTTATATTTTCTTCTTCTTTATAGCTTAACTAAAAAGATAATATAAGTCTACTATATAATACTCTTATAGTATATTAAGGTTTAAGATAATATAAAAATAATAGAAAAACTAGAAAAAAGTACTTACAAAGAACTAATATTACCTTATAACTTACTTACTCTTAGTCTTTATACTCTTTCTAGGCACCTAAATAAGTATAGAGGAGTAGGATAGCTTTTTCTAGTTAATATACTATACTACTTAGAATCTTAGATATCTAAAGCAATTATATATTAAGTTTAATAAGATTCTCCTCTTATATAGCGTAAATTAAGAGAGTAACTATCTAGGAATTTAAAGAATCTACTAAGATAGTTAGACTAAAACTAATAAGTAAATATTTAGTAAGTAAAAGATTTATAGCCTTTAGTAATTAAATAAGAAAAGTAAGCTTATAGACCTAATAATAATACTAGTATTTCTAATTAATTATATTTTTTAAGTAAAAGAAAGTACTTAAAGTAAGTAAGAGTATAGTAAGACTTTAATAGATAAGTAAAGTAGTAGACTACTTTAAATTAGTTATTTTAAGAATAGAGTTTATCTAAAGAAGAAAAAGTAGTAAAGTAAGTAATAAATAAGGGAAAGTCTCCTTAGTAGTAGTAGTAATTACTAGCTAGATTTCTATTAATAAGATTTCTAATAATATAGTCTCTAACTATTATATAAGTATTCTTAAGTATTAGTAAGCTACTTTACTATAGCTCTTACGTATTAGAAGTCTTTAACTCTTTAACTCTAGGTCCTAGTAGACCTATCTAGCGTTAATAATTAGAGTCGACTCTATTTAAGTAATTAGTACCTAAGTACTATAAGTAGACTTAGATAGGTTAGAGCTAGAGATAGCCTTAGCTACTACGTTAGTATTAACTACCTCTAGTCTTGTATTAGCCTCTAGTAACTCGTTATAGTAGTATAGCTTCTACGTCTTAACTTACTTCTTAATTAATCTTATCTAAAACTTAAGATAGCTATACTTAGTAAACTAAACGTTGTAGGTCTTTATTAGGAATTTAAAGACTAGCTTCTACTCTAGCTACTAGATTACGTAGATCTACTAGGAATCTAGAATAGCGTTACTAGTCTTAAAGAAAAGATAAAGAAAACTATAGTAAAAAGTAAGATAGAAAAGAAGTCTATAATATAAAAGAGTATTTTAAAAAGCTTAGTTATAAAGAAGTACTAAAAGTACTAGTATTACTTTTATATACTATTAGGGTAAAGATAAGTACTAAATTTCTTTTAGCTATTATAGTCTTAGCTAATCTACTCTTTATAAGGTATTAGGTAGAGGTATAGACTAATAGTAGCTATATAGAGATAGTTACAACTTTTAATATTAATTAGTATTTTAGTTTTATAGTTAGGAACTAGATATAGAAAATTAGATATATATATAAAGGAGAGTTTAATTTGTTTAGGAGTATTAGAGTTTATTTAGTTATATCTATTTCGAAAGCTTAATAGGGCTAAGCTCGTAAGTAAGAGAGGTTTATACTAGTATATAGGGTGTTAGCTTAGTGTAATAGGTGTACTAAGGTCGACTTCCTAATAACCTTTAAGTTGTTAGTAGATTAGGAGGTAATAACAAAAGCTTATATAGTAATTAGCAATAACTATAAATAATAGTTAATTTGTATATGTAATGTTAAGTATTAGCGTTCTAGGTTAGAGATTAGATTGCTAATACTATCCTAATAATACGCATTACTACTAACTATATACCTAGGTTCCTTAGCTAGCTTCGTGCTTCGTATTTACTAAGATCGCGAATTATAAATTTGTTACGTGTTTAGCTTTATACTTTATATTTACTAAGATTGCAAATTACAAATTTATTACGTGTCTCTATTATAGTTAGCTTCCTAATTAAGTTTATTACCCTATAGGTCGTACGTACTTTTATTATCTAGAGTAGAGCTAATTAGTTTAAATTAGTTTTCTCTTATTATAGCTATAACACTATTCCTCTCTCTAGGTAGGTTCTTGTTTCTCTACCCTAGGCCTAAGGTTATTAGTCTTATCTCTTTGTTTATTTCTAGTTCTTTATTATTCTCTATATCTTCTTATTCTAATCGTAATAAACTTCTTCTAGTTACTCGTGTTACTTATAATAAGGTTAAAATATTTCTCTACGCTTATTATACATAATTAAAGCTTACTTGTCTTGTATCTTTAAAAGATAGTAAGTATTATAGTAAGTATATCCTTACTAATATTTAATACAAGTATACTCCTTTAAGTATTTCTCTTATAGAGTATAAGTGCTTAATTTCTATATAGTCTCTTCTTACTAAGTTATATAAGGCGAGCTATTAACTAGGCTTAAGAGATACTATTATTATAGCTTATAGAAGCTAAGGCTAAGCGTAAGCTAACTCTTTATAAGCTAGTAGATCTTTATTCTTATATTAAGTATCTTTATAAGATAAAGGCCTATAATAAAGCTAAATTATCTAAATAGTCTTGTACCTTAGAGGCTAAGATAGACCTCGAGAACACTATAGAAGCTACTCTAGCTCCTATTATATTAGACGTTCCTAACGTCTCTCTATTCGTCGTTAGTAGTGCTAATTTTCTTGGTTTACTATAAGGCGCTCTAGAAAGTTTTAATTTTAGAACTCCTCTAGTTTCTTAAAGTAGTTAAGGTTATCTTCTAGTTCTTATATATCTTCCTATAGTTGCCTTTTCTCGTCTATACCTATCTATTTTACTAAATAGTAGTTCCTACTATTATAGAACTAGTATACTAGGATTTCTTTAACTTTCTATTCCTCCTATTCGCTGTATATATCTACTTTATATACTAGTAGTTCTATATTTTATAGTACTATCTCTAGTAGTACTATATAGAAGGCTAGGTATATCCTTATCTTGTTTAGTAGCTTTAGTTTAAATATAACTAGCGTAACTTTCTTCTTAATTTTATATAGTCCTATTTTAACGTAATTAAGTTTTAAACTAAGTTATTTACTTTTTACGTTTTTCTTAACTATACTCTTTTTCTCTCTCTAAGTTAGAGTCCCTCTTTGTACTTCTTGTTATAATACTTAGCTATATAATTATATAGGAATTCTACGTCCTATCTTAATTAGTTATATATATCTCTAAGTTTGTTAGCGAAGTTTTCTCTTCTTAGAGACTAAGATACTTTAGATCTTAGTGTTTAATATACGCTAGGGTTAAATCTATAATTTATAAAGAAAGGTAATACTTCTATTACTTTATTCTTTGCGCTATTATATACTAACTATACTATAGGTAGTAACTATACCTAGTTGTTCTAGTTGTAGTTAAGGTAGTATCTTAAGTATTGTTCTACTATCTAATTTATTTATTCTAATTGTCTATCTATTTATAAGTAATATATAGTAGATATTACGTGTTGTATTCCTAATTACGCTATTATTATTCCCTATAGTTTCGATATAAATCTTACGTCTCTATCTATAATTATCTTATCTAGTAGTCTATATTAACTAATTATAGTTCCTAGAACCTAGTATATAGTAACCTCTATTCTACTTTTCTCTTTATATAGTCTAAAGTATAAGTACTTTATAAGTTTATCTACTATTATTAGAATTCTATTGTACTTAACTCCTAATATTAGGTCTTTTAACCTAGGTAGCTTTATAATAAAGTCTATTATAATAACTCTTTATAGTTATTCTAGTACTTTAACTAGTTATAATATCCTATATAGTACGTATCTATTGTACTTGTTTCTATAATATTCTATGTAGTCTCTTAGTACTTCTATTACTAGTTATCTCGCCTTTAGGATATAGTAGTCTTATAGTAATCTATCTAAGGTTTTATTAATCCTTTAGTATCTATATACTAGTAGTTTATAGAATTGTTATATAAATTCTCTTTAGATCTTTCTTAAGATATATATCCTTCTATAGGCTTATACAAATCTTTCTTAGATTTCTAGTTTCTTTATTTCTTTAGGTACTTCTTACGTTGTTTTCTAAACCTATTCGTCTAGCTTACTACTTTTTCTTTTAAGTGTTATAGCTATTTTAAGTGTATTTAGGACTAAGTATCCTTGTTTGTTCTTAATTAAAACTATACTAGTAGCGTTTACTTCTTCTTGTAAGTCTAGTCTTCTACTAAGGGCGTCTA
Source organism: Ophiosphaerella korrae (assembly GCA_028456385.1). Lineage (NCBI taxonomy): Eukaryota > Fungi > Ascomycota > Dothideomycetes > Pleosporales > Phaeosphaeriaceae > Ophiosphaerella > Ophiosphaerella korrae. Next base: position 27,443 of record JALNQF010000357.1, on the reverse strand, counting down.
TAAATTAATTATCTTTCCTTTTTATATATATAATTTCTAGGTTAAATATTAATAGGTACTCTTACTATCTTGTATAGCGTTATAATAGGTCCTTATATATTATAAATCTTATAAGATTCTTTTAGTTTATATAGACTTTTGTTTAATATTTTACTCTTTATAAGTATACTCTCTATTATTTAAATACTTTATAAATTGCTAGTATTTCTTTATTATAAATTAGGTAGTTAAGTTCTACTAGCTTTATTTTCTTAGAGAAGTATTTAACTAAGTATTCTTTTTTAGTCTTTAGGTCTTCTTGTATTAGTACTATTCTATAAACTAAGTTAGATGCGTCTATTTTTACTATTACTAGTAGGTCTAGGTTATATATTCTAATAACTAGGTTTTCTATAAACTTTCTTTTAATCTAGATAAATACTTTATTATATTCTTTTATCTATTTAAATAGCGTATCTTTCTTTATAAGCTTTGTTATTAGTTCTATATCTTTAAACTATCTTACTATTAACTTCTTATAGAAGTTTGCTAAGCTATAAAATTATTGTACCTCTTTTAGGTTCTTTAGTATTAGCTATTCGTTAATTAATTTAATCTTTTCTAGGTCGATTTTGATTTTTCCTAGTTCTATAATAAATCTAAAGAAATCTATTTCTTTTGTATAGAACTTGTATTTTCTTATCTTAAGAAATAATTTATTTTTAGCTAGCTTTTCTAGCACTTTGTGCACGTGTTGTACGTATTCTTCTTTAGTTTCTAAGAATATAAAGATGTTGTCTAGGTATATAAATATAAATACGTCTAGGTACTCTCTTAGTACTATATTAATTCTTTCTTAAAATACTACTAGTATATTTGTTAAGCTAAAGAGTATACCTAGGTACTTAAATAGTCTATATTGCGTTCTAAACGCTATTTTCTATTTATTACCTTTCTTAATCCTAATCTAGTAGTAGGCGTTTTAGATATCTAGTTTTGTAAAGATTTTTACTTTTTATAGCCTATCTTGTATTTTATCTATTTATAGTAAAAGGTATTAGTTCTTATTTATAATTACGTTAGTCTTTCTAAAATCTATGTATAGTCTCTTATTACTTATCTTTTTTTTATCTATAAATATAAGTCTATATACTACTAAGGACTTAGATTCTTATATCTATCCTTTTCTTATTACGTTTTTAATAAATACTTATTTAATCTTAGATTCTTCTTCTATTTTTCTATAAACTAGGCTCTATCCTACGTCTATATCTTCTTTTAGATCTATCGCTAAGTCCTATAGCTAATGTTCTAGAAAGTAGTTGTCTAGTTTAGTAAGTTATTTTTCCTACTTCTTGTATTCTTCTAGGAACTATCCTTTGTGTATACTTATGTTAGCTTTTTATATATCTTTTTTAGGGTAGCTAATTCTCTCTATTCTCTAATTAATATATAGGTTAGTTATCTATAACTATAGTATTCCTAGTATTATATTTTATTTGTTATTAATTGTTGTTATATCTATAACTATGTTTTTAATTGTTATCTCTTCTAATTCTAACGTAGAGAGAACTATTTCGAACCTAATAGGTTCCTAGAATAGTTTTCCTTTAATTATACTTAGTTGTCGAGGATATTTCTTTATTATATAACGTATTCTTTATATTTCTATAAACTTCTTTAATATAAAGTTCTTTGTAGCTCTACTATTAATTATTAATTATACCCTTTTTCTTTAGTACGTACCTGTTTTTGTAATATATAGGCCTCTTATACCTTCTAGCTATTCTTACTTAGGTAGTTTTAAGAATTGTCTATCTTTTTATAGCTATAGTCCTACTTTAAGTTTATATTCTTTGTATTTTAAGTATTTATTATACGTATATTTATACTATAGTCCTCTTAGGACGCATTTCTTAGATAGCTTAGGTCCTAGCCTTACTACTATGTATCCTTCTTCTAGTATTATCTCCTATCCTTAAATATCTTCTACTAGGATTACTCTTATATAGTTATAGCCTCTTCTTTATATTAGCTATACGCTGTTATTTACTTTAGGGTTCCTATATATAATATAATTCTTGTCTAGATATAATATCTATAATGTTTTAAAATATACTAGATATTTTAGGTCTATTATTTTGTTATCCCCTTCCTAGTGTTTATCTTTCTTAGGTATATCTATTATTAAGATATAGTATACTATTAGTACTTTTAGTGTATAAGCTTTATTAATCTATTACGTTTCTTGTATAAGATACTACTACTCTCTTTATATAAGTATTCTTCTTACTATAACTATATATTAGTTTATCTATTCTTAAAATAGTGTAAACTTTATTTCTTTAGGGTTGCGTTCTTTCTAGTCTTCGTACGCTTCCTCTATACTTATAACTAGTAAGTATTTCTAAATAAACTTCTATTATTTATATAATCTTTAATTATCTCCTATACTATACTATCCGATTTATAACTACTTTTAGGTACCTTAGCTATTTATTTAGTTAAACTTTCTACTATTATATTAACTAGACTATACGCTACTTACGCTTTGCTCCTTGCAATAACTAGATTAGTAAGGTGTAATAGGTGTACTAGGGTTAACTTCCTAATAACCTTTAGGTTATTAGTAGATTAGGAGGTAATAATAAAAGCTTATATAGTAATTAGTAATAACTATAAATAATAGTTAATTTATGTATGTAATGTTAAGTATTAGCGTTCTAGGTTAGAGATTAGATTGCTAATACTATCCTAATAATGCGCATTACTACTAACTATATACCTAGGTTCTTTAGCTAGCTTTATACTTCGTGTTTACTAAGATTATAAATTATAAATTTGTTATGTGTTTAGCTTTATACTTTATATTTACTAAGATTGTAAATTGCGAATTTGTTACTTGTCTCTATTGTAGTTAGCTTCCTAATTAAGTTTATTACCCTATAGGTTGTACGTGCTTTTGTTATCTAGGGTAGAGCTAATTAGTTTAAATTAGTTTTCTCTTGTTATAGCTATAATACTTAGGCTAGAGTAAACTTAGCTACTTATAGGATAGTAGTAGAAGTAATAGTAGTAGATAAGGATAATTTAGGCACAAGAAGAAAGGTTAATAGTTAATTAATTAATAAGAGATTTAGAAAAATTTAGATTATTTAAGCTTAGATTTCCTAATACCTCTATAGATTGTATTATAGATTTATATTGTAAAAGTTACTAATTTATACAACTATCTTCTTTATAATAGTATAGTAGTAGCTTATCTTAATATAAATAAGCTTATAGCTATAGCTATAGCTATAGCTTAAGCTAAGTAGCTACTATAAGTATAGTATTTACTATAGTAAGCTTTATATTTAGGTTATAGTCTATTAGTACTTATAAGAGTAGCTTATCTAGTATACTACTTTATTTACTTTACTTAAGTTTATATAATAATAAATAAGCGCTTAAGCTTTTAGCGCTATTATCTAGCTTATTATTTTAGAGTCTTTAGCTTAATTATATTAGTACTAGCTATTACTAGCGTATATACTACTTATAAGCTCTAACTATATTATTTAGAGCTATATAAGATATAGCTACCTAATAAAAGATAGTATCTACTTTATTTAGAGCTATAGAAGCTATAGCTACTTAAAAAGAAGTAGTTTAATTAGTAGTAGTTTAATTCGAACTCTTATCTATTAGCTACTCTAAGGCGCTTACTTCTCTTGTTAATTATAATTCTTAAGAGCTTTTAGATACTCTACTATATTAATTTCTATAATTAATATTAGTACCTATATACTAAACTCCTTTAGGTTTAAGTATTTACTCTAGAGTTTAAAGGTTACTAAGCTTAGGTTACTCTATATAGATTCTATATAGTTATTAGATAAGTTATATAATTAGATATATAATTAGATACGCGATTAGATACTCGATAGTATGTGCGCAGAGAGGCGCAATAGATTCTAGGTGTACCTAGAATCTATTAATTAGCTTGCTTAAGCTAGTGCTGCAATCTAATTAGCTTAGCGCACGGGCGTAACAATTGCTAAGCTACTAACCTTGCTATAGCTAAAAGGATTGTAGCCTTAACCTTTACAAATAAAGGAATTAAATAAAGAATCTTATATATAAGGAGATAGACTACGTTAGTATAACTAATATAATAAAGAAACTAGCACCTTAATAGAAGGGGTGTTAAGGATCTAGCTTGCTACTATCTTAAGAGACTTAGCTAAGACTACTGTATTGTAGATATATAGATAAAGCGTAGGGCTAGAGATAGAGAAGAATTAATCTACTTAGTCTATACTTATTACTTTTAAGTTATAGGTAACTAACTAAAAAAGGGCTTTTCTAAAAGCCTTAGTATCCCTCTCTAATAAGGCCTTTATATAGCTATTATAAAAAAAAAGCCTTTTTATTAAACTACTATATCCTCCTTTAAATCTAATAATAGTTTACTAGCTAAGCTTACTACTTATATAGGATCTACTCCTTATTCTACTAAGATAGCTAGCTAGCTAGCCTAGCTTTTAGTATTATATAGAGCTCTACCCCCTAGATTTTACTCTAGGTACTTACTTTACTAGTTACTTTCTAGGATTTAAGCTACTTCGTAGAACTAGTTATATATATTATCTTAGGTCTCTTTTATATTATATACTACGTCTTTATATAATATATTAATAAGTTTTTAAAACTCTAGCTTTAAGAGCTCTTAATAAGCTTTACTCCTTTTATTATAAAAGAGCTACTTATTAAACGTTATATTACGCGTTATAATTACCTAATCTAATTCTAGGACCTATATCCTATATATATTAGATACTCTATATCTTACTAGATATCTAATATAACCCTAAGAGCTTATTTTAAAGCCTCTCTTAATACGCCTAGCTACTTACTCTTTATTAAGTAGATATACGTAGTAGCTATAAGTATATACTCTACTCTAATCTAGCTAAAAGTCTACTATAGTAGCTCTTACTTACTTAAGCTAATAGTATCTAAAGTACTATCTAAACTAGCTATTAAGTACTATATTAGGAGCTTATATATTATAAGTGTAGCTTAGGCTTATATTATATAGCTACGTAGCTACTTCTACTATCTCTAGCTAGAGCTTTTCTAGTAAGTTAGTACTTATCTTTATCTTAATTACTTTTATTATTATTTCTTTACTAGCTCTTTTAGCTCCTTTATTTAGCTTATATATATATACTAGAGTACTCTTAATTATAATTTCTTCTTATTTAGCTTAAATCTAGAAGCGTATAAGGGGTCTAGGGCGAGGAGCTATTAGGGTACGCTTAGCGCTGTCGACGAGCTCTACTAGGCTAAGTAACTAGCGTGTACTAGCTCTATTAGCTAGTATATTCTACTACATATAACTTAGTATAACCCTAAGCGAGTTCTAAGCGAGTCTAAAAAACTTTAAGTAATAATAACTAGTATATATATTGTATACTACTATAATAGCTTAACTAGCTATTAGCCCCTTTTTATTAGAATTAGCTTAGTAGTATACTATCTTTATAAAGCGCGTCTTACCTCTCTATAAGAGCGTTACTACTTTATTATCTTACTAAAGTATATACGTATAAAGCTTATAGTATATTAGTAGTAGCTTTATAAAGTTTTTAAATACTCTTATTATCTTTTAGAAAGTTTTACCTTATAATAAGTAGGTATAGAGCTTACTACTATACTTATACTTAAGTAGTATAGTCTAAACCTCTCTAAAGTAGCTAGTAAGTATATTAAATAGGTTTTATACTACTTGCTAGTATAAGTATAAAGCTTTCTCTCTAGGCTACTTTAAGATAACTTACTTAGCGTATACTATTAAGTAATATATATACTTAATACGTACTATCCTATTAATACGCACGTTTCTTACGCTTATTACTAGCGCTCGTAGTACTTCTAGTCTAAGATAACTAGCTCTAGTATACTAGAGCTCTTCTAAGTTTCTTTTAGGCGTTATACGCTATAAGTTAAGCTACTAGTTCTAAGTTATACTTATAATAGTTAGATAAAACGTAATAAGCTTATATTTAATAAAAGTAAGGTTATATTTACGTATTAGCGTTACTAGTATAATACTCTCTACTAGCGTTCTTACTCTTAGAGTTATATTAAAACTTTAATACTATACTCTAGCTTACTATAATTAAGCTTTAGATACTATATTAATATAAAATCCTTTAACTACTACTACTTTATAAAGTATAAGATTTTCTATATACTTACTATAAGCTCTATTTAGAGTATTCTTAAAGACTTAAGTACTTTTACTAAGTATTAGAAATACTTATATACTTGCTTCTACGTAGCTTATACTTTTTACTCTTATAAAAGAGCTTAGTTCTATAAAACTTATTAAGTTAACTAAGTAGAAAGTAGCTCTATTATTAAGTATAGTACTCTTAGAGAGTAGGTAAGTATTAAAATCTAGTGTTAAGTAAGCTCTAGGTACTAGCTTAATAAGTTTACCTAAGTTAATAAGTATACCTAGGTTAATAAGTACTACGTTTAGCTAGCCTAGGTAGACTAGAGCCTTTAATTTAACTAACTCTAAGCTAGCTTTAACTAGTTCCTATAAGAGACTAGCTTACTTTTAAGCTACTAGGGTTTTAACTACTATAAAGTATAGCTTATCTAAATAAGCCTATATTTTTGCCTTTCTATTATTGTCTATTTTAAATAGATTACTAGTAAGTACTACTTATACCTATCTATAATCTTATAAGCTTCTAGTAGTAAGCTTAGCTATATAGGTAGTTATATTTTAAGTTAGAGCTTAATACTTATAGCTTAGATCTTCTAAATATTATAAATACGCTAGCTCTTTAGTTAGTAGTTTAGAGCTTGTACTCTTATAATAGAGCTAAGTAGATACTACTAATTTACTCTAGCGTAAGTACTTTTAAGCTAAAGACTAAGCTCTAGATTACTAATTAGCTTATTATCTAAGCTTAGTCTAGAGCTAGCTTTAGTATTAATACCTCTAGGAAATCTTATACTATAAGCTTGCTTATTACCTCTAAAATATTATATATAATTACACGCTAATATTAGCGTAGCTACTTATTATACTAGAGCTCTAGTAATTAGAGTCCTTAGTAATCTTTCTATAAATAGGCTTAGTATTAAGCTTAAATAAGATTACTAGCGCTAGTATTAAATAGGGCTAGTAAGTTCTTTAGCGTTTAGATAAGCTCTTATAACGTAGCTTTATTATTTACAAGTAGAGTTATTTTAGCTATTACTAGATAGCTTAAATTAACTATAGTGTTTACCTAAGTACTTAGCGCTCTAAGGCGTACTGTTTATAATATCTAAGTGTTTTTTTTAGCCTAGTACTTATCTATTACAAGCTTATAGGTAGCTACCTATTCTATAGATACTAGGCTCTTTAGTTTAAGTTAAATTAGTTTGTTAGCGTATATATTAGGAGCGTTATTAGCCTCTAAGTTAATAAGCTTCTAGATACCTAGCTTAAGCGCGTTATAGTAAAGTTATATAAACTATACTAGCTATTATAAGCGCTTATTAAGTAAGGTAATACTTTTATTAAGTAGAGTTATCTTACTATAAGATATTATAAGCGTTTAAGTAATAGATAAAATAAGATAAAATAAGATAAAATAAGATAAAATAAGATAAAATAAGATAAAATAAGATAAAATAAGATAAAATAAGATAAAATAAGATAAAATAAGATAAAATAAGATAAAATAAGAGTATACTAAGCTTATAATCTCTTACTATAGTGTATAGAATAGAACTATTAAGTAATTTTTAGCGCTAAGCTTATAACTATTGTAAGATGCGAGCTTAGAAATAAGTAGGAGATAATTATTAATTAAAGAGCTATCTAAGCTAAGCTACTTATATATAGTAGAGTAGCTCGAATAGCTTATATAGCTTACTTACTACTATAAGCTTACTTAACTTATATAGAGTAGAGCTCTAACTTATAATATCTTTTACTCTTTTCTATTATCTATTAGTATATAGAGTTTTATATTATTATAATACTTACTATAGTAAAGTATCTTAGTAATAGTTAGTAATAGTCTAGGTTATAACTACTTAATATAGGTAGGTTCTATGTAATAGAAATTCTATATATAAGGTAGTATTTTTTTACTTATATAATACGTAATATAATATATTATTATATATAATATAATATATAACTTTTATTTTACGATAAATATAACTTATATACGTAGTACTAACTACGTATTAAATAATATATTATATAGGGTTTAGGTTTTAGAATTTTAGTTTCTAACCTATAGCATATAATAACGCGCTACACTACTAAGTGTACGTCCCTACTAAATACACGCAACGCTGTTTTTTCTATAGATTTTAACTAATTGTTTCTTAACTACTATAATAGGTATCGAGGCTGCGCTTAAAGCCCTAGAATTACTAAAGCTTAAAGATAATTTTAAGTATTTAGATTTTACTACTAAGTACAATTATAACTAAACAACTTTATTACGAAGGTATAGAGGAGTTATATAAGCGCGTACAACGAAGCTCCTAAATAGCTAATTACTTAATACTACGTAGAAATCTAAGCTTATATAATATATTTATACACTTATAAGCTAAGGGCTACCTTTATCTAGGCTAATAATACGTAATTTCGCGTACTAGATTATATAGAAAGATATAAGAAAAAACTAGGCTAATTACTTTATACGCTAACACGAGATTAATCTTATCTTATATTAGGTAACTAGCTTTAGTCGTAATTACTTTAAGCTTCTTAAGTAAAAAATTAAGTAATATAATATTAATTACTAGTATATATATAATATAGATAAGAAGGGCTTCTTAATTAGCGTACTATAAAGATAAAGCGCGTATTCTCTAAGAGCGCGTATAAGTAGGGTAAGCTTAAGTATATTATATAAGATAGTAATTATAAGTAGATTACTACTATAGCTTGTATCTATACTAATAGTAGCGTACTTACGCTAGCCCTTATCTACTAGGCGCAATCTAGAGCTATATAGGACTCTTAGCTATAGGATTTTTAGCTAGAAAAATACTAAGCTTTCTTTACAAGCTTATTGTTAGGGTAGACTAACAATAAGGTAGGCCTTACTTAGCTTAAGTAGGTGTTTAATTACAAAACAAAGTAGAAAGCGTAGAGCTTATAGTAGCTATTAGTCTTAGATAGCTCTTACGTTACTATAGATTTTATTAAGTATTATTACTCTAATAAAATCCTCCTTATAGTCTATCCGCTTTATAGTACTTATACACTTTAGCTACTCGACGTTATTATATTTTCGCTACTTATAGCCTTGTACAAAGCTAAGCTCGCTTACTTCCTTAATTATACTTAAGGCCTTACAAGTATTACTAAAAGAGACTTTTATCGCTTATTTAATACTACGTAGCACTACTTATTTAAAGAAAAGCTTATCTAAAAGTCTTTTAAAGTAATAGGCATCTTGCTATTAGACTTAAATGTTATCTTAAAGCGGTTTACAATAGCGTAAGGAGATAACTCTAGGCTAAATTTAAGCGGCTCTTTAAGCTTAGTATTAAGTGCGAGCGACTAGCGAAAAATTAAGCGATTACTATAGTAGGTAGTAGGTAATATATACGATAGTAATGCGAAGAAACTTAGCTAAACAATCTACACAATCTTAGCTAAAAATTAGCTCTTACAACATAAGAACAACAACCTTAAGGAGGCTCTAGCTAATAAGAAGAAGCGTAGAAAGCGTAGTAAGCCTCTATTACTTAAGCCACCTACTAATTACAATAGAGGAGTAATATTCTAGTTACCTACAAAGGTAGCCTAAGCGCGTTAACGCTAGGAGCAAAAAGACCTACAAGAAGAGGCGCTGCAACACTAAAAAAGTGAGGCTAATAAGCTTCGTAAGTAATAGAAACTTGCTAAGGCTTAGCTCCTTGAAGAGCGTCGTCTTAACCGAGTTGTAGCGAAGGAGCAGCGGGAGCGCTTAGCTGCTAAGAAAGTCCTTTAGCGCGAGGAAGATAAGATGAGCAAGCAGCTTGAGAAACAACTCCAAAGCGATATAAAATTATCCCAAAAGGGTAAGAGGCAAAACCTCAAGCCTGTTAAAGCTCTAGAGATCGTTATAGTTGATGGAAATCTTCCTGTTGTTGATGAAGCTGCTCCAAAGCTTACCTGGCGCGGCCGGCTAATACGGCTACCCTAGAAGCTGCTTATGTAATAAAAAATTCACAATCTACTGTTTGATACAATAGAAACTTAACACTAAAAAATCCTGTGATAATAGCTATTGTGGGTGGGTGTATAGCCTCGAGTTTGTGGTGGGCATCTTGGCCAAGTTCGTGCATTCGGTGGGGACGTGCACTCGGTGGTGAGGCGCGTTAGTCCACCGTACTCTGACGCAGGCTTGGCGTGGAACGTTGTCGGTTTGCGCCGGGCGCGGCTCCGCGCTCGTTCCTTGATCCTTCGATGAAGCTATCTGGCGCTTCTCGTCCACAAAATCGTCCTGTAAAGACGAGAAGTGCAGCGCCGGTGAGGCGAGAGATGTTGAGGGATGGCGGTGGCGTGATGCGTTCTGGATATTGGTCGGATTTAATGAGTGGCGATAGGGTAGTTCAAGAGTGCGGAGTTGAAGTGATAGGGGATAGGGTTCCTTAGGCGGAAGTTTCCTCCAAATTGACCATTCTTTGCCTTCTTCTCTTTGCAGTATGCCTTGTTATGGCCGGGTTTCTTACAGTAGAAGCATAGTCCCTCCTTGATCTCTTGCTCTTTTCCTGGATAGAATGTGAGAATCTAGATTATATATACCTAAGAGCTCTTAAGCAAGAGTATGTAATAGTGTAATACTCCTGCTATTTTCCAATATATCTTCAGTTTGCATCCAGCAATAAATTTAATAGCAATATATTATACCTCAAATCCTATTAAAGCTAATATATCATTAACTAATGAATATATATATGCCTCGATCCTCACGTGTTGAGTTAGCCTTTACTAAAGTATACCTATTAGGTGATTATTGACCTAGTTGTACGGACTACCCTCTTGGTTGTCCTTCGGTGTTATCCTTGGGTAAGATAGAAGTTCATAACAGCAACTTCATATATTCATATGCAGATCTATCATATACCTTTCTATCATCCTAGGTCTACTCCCAAACGGATTCAGCTTAATGTAGGAGTAGTTTACTTATGAGAGGAAATAGAAATTGATCATATCTAGATGAGGATATAGAAATGGATTGTTCTTGATCAAACATTGGATCAACCCAGCAAGAGTTCCACTGGCTTTCTTTCTGCTATTAGATGTTCTACTTGTATTGGCCACCGGTCCAACTACGATATCTGCCTATTCTTCGACCAAGTCCCCGTATGCTTCTTTCCTGATGCGTAACGCATAGTCCCTGAGCCGTCCTTGTTGGCATTTACGAAGTTCCCATCGTAGCGATCTCCATTAGCATAGAACATCGTCCCATACCCATTTATCTTACTATCCGTCCAATTTTTACCAGTAATGGAATCCCCGTTTTCCATCTTGAATGTTCCTTCGCCATTAACATGATCATCTTCCCATTGGCCTTCGTATGTCCATATTCCCCTACTCCATTCCATTCTCCCGAAACCCTCCCTCTTCCCATTGGCAAACCAACCTTCGTACGCTCCATATTTCTTATATTCACACACCCCTTTGCCGTGCGCCATGTTATTTTTCCAATTGCCTTCGTATTCGAAATCGTCAGTGATGTAACTGCCGCTGTGCCAGGCCTTGCCATTCTTGAAATTGCCGCTGAATGTATCCCCGTTGTTATACTGTATATCCCCGCCTCCGATCGGTTTTCCCTGCGCATCCTTTGCGCCCATATATTTCCCCTTGCTCAAAGGTTGTAGGGAAATCAGGATGACCATGATGAATGGTAGGGAGCGATAAATTTTTTCGTTCCGCTAATAGTTGTCTTGGTGAAGAAAGGAGGAACAGGGTGGTGCCTTTCAGATCTGGACTAGGTTTGTCTGGCAACTTTGTCAGCCTTTTCCCGGTAGAAGAAGAGGGAAGGGGAGTTCTGGCGGCAGTTACGCACACGTCCGAGGAACAGATGAGTCGAATGTGATTGGTTAAATATTGCGGATTATGAAACCGTGGCAAGGATAATAAAGCTACTAAGCAAGTAAACTAGAGGATAACCCTTTTACTCCGGTAACCACGTTCTGGTCTGCGAGAACAAAATCATTGAGATTGAATACATTATATACTACGCTGATGTCTAAAAAGGCAACCGGTGAAAGCGAAGATTCGCATTGAAAAGCTGAAGAAGGGGGCGCCATATGGGCTTGCTGGGGTTGACGAATCTCCAAAATACTGACACAAGGTTTCGGGGCCATGGTTTGCCGGGGTTCGTCACCGTTCACTTATTTCTTCTTCCTTTACAAGCAAGGTACTCCCTGTCAATGAAGCCTAGGCATCCTTACGCACTCAGCTGGAAAAAGTATATGCTCAGCTGGACAAGCCTCAAGTCACTGGAAGCGAGGCTGCACAAGGCAGAATTTCTGAGCCGTTAGCTAGTGCGGTTGCCTATTGCTCTGCCGAGTTTTACGAACTTTGTGTGTTGCGATTAATACGTGAGTGGTCAAAGCTGCGAAGCTTCAGCTGAGTCCATAAAACGCCTCACCGCATTTGGGCTTTGGTCACATGAGTAGTTGTGGAGGGGCCGACGTGGCCGGAATACGAGAACAAAACGGCGAAATGGTAGCTGGATCCAATTGACGAAACCGTTGACTTGATGTGAGCGAAAAAGCATGAGTTATTTGTGACCGGAATTCCGAAAGCTGAACTAAGCACGAACGTGAGAGTGAAGCTTGGCAGCGGCCGTCTCCCACGGCTTATGCCAAAGAGTGTATATCCCTGATATCTTGCTGCACCTCTACGTTTTGGATCGGATACTCCAAATTTTAAATACAATTTGTCAAGGCCACTGCTGTTACTATGAAGGTAGCCGCATCTTGTCAGGGTATGTGTTGGCAAGAGTCTAGCGATTGACTGGTTGAGCGGCGCGTAGGACATCCCATGAGACACTGGCCATTTGGCCAGCTTGCCCGATAAAGCCAACTTGCTTCGTTGCTTCGATAATTATGATCTCGTCCGCGTACCGAGCACCACGGACCTCTAGTGTCAGAATGATATTATGCACTGAGTCCGTCATAACAACCGCCGTGGAAACCCGGTTATCATGATAAGAAAGAGGCCAGTAGATGTAACTGCCCCACCGCACTACAGGATGTAACTGGATTGGCTTCCTAGTAAAGCCCACAGTCATCTTCGTGCCCTCAGGGGCGGAAAAGTTAGTACCATCAGCTGTACTGACAATTGGAATGCCGGCTGCGGCAGCTGTTTTGGACATAGCCAGAAAATTGGTGTTTGGAAGGCTATCCTCACTACTCTTCTTTGTTGCGGGGTTCTCGTCAGGCTCCTTCCTTGTTGGTAGGCTGGTGCTGTTATTCTCCTTTCTAGTAAGAGTATTCCGATCCATGACTATCTTGAACGAGTTGTCCGACTCATTGAATACCCTAGTGTGAGATTCAGTTTTGTCACTAAAACCCATAGATTCGCTCTCAGTCTCCCGCTGTGGCAGCCATGACGATTCGAGTGCACACTCTGCACATAGGCGTTCTCGAGGGTTCGGAACAATCAGACTCTTGACGAATTCCACTCCGTCTCTGCCCATTACGGCTGAAAGTGGTTCTTCTGGAAACGGCATATCGCCGTCACAGAATGCTTCGATATCCACCGACCTTCGAAACGGCACCTTCTGTGTTGCGATTTTATAGACGACACAACCCAGAGACCATATATCAACAGCTTTGTCGTACACAGAGGTGGGGTCGTCGGTATCGTAGAATCCATCGATTTCAGGGGCCTGGTAGACAGGTGTGCCGGTTCGCGTGCGAAACGCGGTTATATTACTGGCAACTCGTTTAGAAATCCCAAAGTCTCCTATCTTGACCCACCAATTTGCTGAGGGTGGCTTCTGAACGACAAAGATATTCCCTGGCTTGACGTCGCGGTGGGCAAAGTTCTCTCTGTGAATTATGCGGAGGCCATTGAGTACATCTGTAGTTATGTCTTTGACTTCGTCCTCCGTGAGAGGCTCTGTGAGGTGCCGTTCCAAATCGCCAAGCTCGAAATACTCCATTGAAAGGAAGAGATTCAAGGGATCATAGTACCACCCGAAGAATTTTACAAGTACCTCTTCTTGCTGGTACTGGGGCTTGGACAACATCGACATAGCGAGGAGCTCCTTCTTATAGTCTACCTTCAGCTGCTCCATCCATTCCTTGTCTATAATCTTGACCGCCCTCTTCTCGTCATTTTCATGTCTGACTTCAAGCCAGACCTCTGCGAATGCGCCCTTTCCAATCCGTCGTTTCCTGTACCATTTCTTCTCGATCTTCTCCCTGCCTCTGCCTCGGCCTCGGCCAGTCTCGTATTCAATGTGAGTTGTGCATTCAGCCGTAACTACCGCCTCTTGCCGAAAGTGTTCGAGGAAAAGATCATAGCTTTGGGAGGAGGCCATAGCTGCAGGCCGAGGACAGAAAGGTTGGAAGCCGTGAACAGTGGGGTTGTGAGCTGACGGAAAGACCAGGGAATCGACGCCACGTGGTCGTCGCTCAGCTGAGGCTGAAAAGCCCCGCCTTGCCCTCATTGCCCTGTGTGCACACTCGCTGGAGTGTAGCGCGACAATAAACTACCCAGCATGTTGGAATTTGATTTTTGACCCTCATATTTAAGCACAACTTTCGTGCGCTTTTCTCAAACGCTTCTCTGGCCCGTTCTCGTTTGCTGTGGATTGTGTAAACCAGTACAACTTGACTTGTGGCAAAGGGTAACTTGCAGCCCAACTAAGCACCTCCACAACGACAACAAAAATGGACCCCTTGTCGTTTACCTTTGGGGCTGTTGGGATGGTTGATGTATGCATAAAGTGAGCTGGCATTTTCTATTTGATGCCTCATATCGGGGCGGGCTTTTAGCGTTATCTTCAGCCGTTACTTCTTGTATCTTGGAAAGGCCGTTGTCTGGGGCTTACGAACATGAAGGTATGGAAACATCCTTTATGACCGCTGTCAAGCCTATAAGCGAGCCGAAATCGAGTTGCAAGAAGCCACCCTGGCCATCGAAAATCACTGGATTAAAATAGAAGACCAGATTTCAGCACTTCGCAGCGTGTGGGAAGCACTGGGCGAGCGACTTCAGATACACCACAATACACTGCTACAGGTACTCCAAGGCAAACTTCAAGTAGCAATAACTAAAATCGATGGCCTTATTGGTGTACCGGAGAAGGCCACAACTTTAGACAAAATTATTGCCAAAAGAGGGGAAACAAAACGGCTGAAGTACTCCCTGTTCGCAAGTACGTCTCTTGAGGCCATAATTGACGACCTAGAGAAGTGGCAAAGGAGGTTCGATCCATCATGGTTTTTCCTTGCCCGCATGACTGTACCAGCGATCGATCAGCAGATCACGGAGAAGAGGGCTCCTCAGAATAAGGCAATATCGACTGTGGTACAGCTGCGCCAGGCTCATGAAGCAAATAAGAAGGGGTCGAACACAACAACACCTATCTTTTTCAACGACAATTATGAAATTGAAAGCCGAAAATCTATTCCGTATTGTACTGCCAACACCACCGACAGCCTAGACCATCGAGTTATTATTGAGCGAATTCCAGTAGATAAGCTGGCAGATGTGGATGACGCAATAATAGATGCACGCGACCTTGCTCGCATTCTATCGAAGATTGACCCAGAGCAGTTCGGTCTTCTTTCTTGTGAAGGAGTTATCAAGGTGCGCAATGAATCTACCGCGGCGATTACAGCGTTCGATTTTGTATTTTCATACCCACCTGAATTGGTCCGAACAGTTCCATGCAGCCTTCGGTCTCTCCTCTTAGGCGAGACAAGATACCCTCTGAATGAGCGCTTTAATCTGGCAGTATCCCTTGCTCGAGCGATAGTGTTTCTCCATTCCTCTCGTATTGTTCATAAGAGCATATGCCCAGAGAACATCATCGTCCTTCAACCATCACCAGAGAAACTTGGTACACCATTCTTGATTGGCTTTGAGAAATTCCGCTTTGCTGAACGCCGGACAGCCATGCACGGCGATGAATTCTGGGAAAAGAACCTGTATAGACATCCCAGGCGGCAAGGTCTTCACCCAGAGGACGCATTTAAGATGCAACATGACATTTACAGCATCGGTGTGTGTTTATTAGAGATTGGCCTCTGGAGTTCCTTCGTGGATTATTCCGACTGTTTCCCTAGCGACCCTAATAGCAATATCAATATTAAGGTCTGGAAGCCTGGACCTGACTTGAAAATCTCTGAGCATATTCTATCGAAAGATAAGCGAAGAGCAGCAGCGGGTGTCAAGACTATTCTTGTTGAGATGGCTCGATCACGCCTACCCGGATTGATGGGCACTATATACTCAAGTCTTGTTGTGTCTTGTTTGACTTGTCTAGACAAGGGTAATAAAGGATTTGGCGATGTAAAAGAATTTGAAGATGAAGACGGTATTGTGGTTGGCGTGCGCTATATCGAGAAGGTAATCCCCACTGGACAGTTTACATCGAATTAACATGTTATCACTAATCCTGGGCCAACAGATTCTCTTTGAGATAGAAAAGATTGTTGTATGAAATGCGAGAGGGTTATGACAGCCGGCGCTGCTGCCTACTGTGCTGCCTATACTATCGCAGCTGCCTACGTTTCCCATACCTGGCAGCTAGTATACACAAAGGAAAGTATGACTGCAAGTCACTGTCTGGAGGACAGTACGACTATACAACGGAAGTCAGCACACCAACGTCATCACCAAACTTCCTTCCATCCTTCTAGCTTGCACCAGTCGCTATCAGGTTAACTGGATAGGAACCAGTCTCCTATATAAACCCCTCATTAGATAGCTATACAACTCATGTCTCCCTCACTGATTGCCTCCCTCCTACGCCAGCTGCCAATACTTATACATACCTATCCTCCTACATAGCAATACATCAGAGATCTCACCATTTTCTCATCAGTTGCCGGATATGGAGGTTGGAGTGTATTGCGATGACCGACCGGCTGGTGCAGCCTTCATTTCTGACTGCTGCAGCATTATTGAGCAAGTCACTGCAAACCATTGCATGGATTTTTCTATGCTTCCAGGCTGTTGGATTTGGCGCCATGCTGAAACGTTCGTAGATAGGAATACCGTGTTTAACTTATTGCAGTTCTCAGTCAGCAGCATGTAAGGATACAATGGCATATATATTTTTCTACACAGCGGAGTCTCTAGTGTGGGAAACTGCCCACTTTTTGTGGTTGAGATAGCATAGTCGTGCAGAACTAAGTTTGGCAAGTTACATTCACAGATATCTGACGGCGTGGTATGAATTTGCTGTCTCATTTCATTTAACCTCACTCGAGATCAGGCATTTATTATCAGAATCATTTGTTCATCCTCTCTATCACTTTTGGGTATATACTTTGGAATTTCCATATCAATTGCCCTACTTTGATAGGGATGTGTCGGATGAATTGTTGAGGCCATCCTGTGTTGTATTGAATGCAAGAATCTAGGTGTCAGTTTGCTGAGGGCCAGCGTTTTGGTGGTGGATTATCCTTCCATATCTGTAAAAGGATACCCCCTTCCCCCTTCTAGGGCTGTATATAAAACCCCTTATGGGCTCTCTAAATCAACACAGAACTGCTTCATTTCGATTTGACACTAGGCTGTATACGCCCGAGGGCTCTTAAGCGAGAGCACGTGACAGTGCAACGCTCCTGCGATTATCCGACAGGATGTCAGTGTGGACCATGCCCATAGTTCCTTGACGCGAAATTCCCAATTCGGTTTCCTGGCCATTTCAGCCCATCCGTCGTTACTTCTCCGTATGCGTGTCTGATCATTTCGTGCTTAAGTGGGGATTCATTTGGACACGAAAGATGACTCTCATAGAGCGTGGTGTTTCGGGTCCTGGTAGGAAAATCGCGCACGCTCTAAAGCGGCAACTTGAATATCGTTCGAAAGGACCTCTAGAGCAAAATGAATTGTGAACGAGGAGAAAAGTGCCGCGAGCCGTTCTCGGTAATCGAACTTGGTGTGGGGCTGATATTGAAGTAGGTGTAGCGGACTCAAGGGTGTCTAATGGTCTATTCTTCGGCATTGGTATGGTAGGTTGAGCAGAGTTTCAAATCTTAGCAAGATAAACCACAAAGTGGATGCAATTGACCACTACAGAGACGTGATGCCTTTCAAGATCTGGTGTCACGCCCTTGTCTCATTATTGCCACTCTCATACCTCAATCCAAGGTATCTAGATCCAAAAAATCCCATCGCCCTCCAAGATCAGATAGGTGAGAATAGGCCAGTGGTGTTCAATCGATATCATAGAGAGCGTGTTATCGAAGTCCGCGAATCAGAACTCGCGACACTACATATGATGTGTATAGGACAAGTCTTAGGTTAGCCAATATTTTTATTATATGCTCGAGACTTTGAGGTATTCGTCCTTTTACTACCCCAATTTGTTGAGGGGCGTAGAGCCAGTTCGTTTCTTTTTGGCTAGTAGCGGTCGAGAGAATGCCCCCGGGTAGCAGTTGCAGGCGACTGGCTGCATCATCACTTCCACCGTAACGAAGTACCAACGCATCAGCATGTTAAGCTTACTTCTTTTCACCTTTATAACACAATGCATTAACTTCGATTTCCACGTGCCCACTCTATTCCTAAACGGCCTTTTCACCACCTCAGACATTCTTACTTCATACTCAAACGCAGTCCCGTTTCTTCTACCAAGCAAGCAAAGGCCAGGAGACTAGTCACGACTGATGAATGTGCCAAACCCAAGTCTTTTAGCATTTAAGTCAATCTCACGGCTAAAGCTATACAGAGAGACCATAGAGGTTCTCCAAATATTGCACGAAAGGCAACACCTGTTGATCCGACCAGGATTGAAGAAGTGCCAGATCCTCGAGCTGCCGTCCGAGATCCTTCAGCAGATCTACTCGTACCTTCCACGCTCACCCGCCGCCGCATTTTCTGACCGTAAGTATACCTGTGACCCAAGGGATGACCCAAGATGAATGCTGACAACACATCGACAGCGTCATTCCGCTGCAGTCATTATCGGTACGGAACCATGGTCGCACCTAGATCAAGGTATCAGAAAGGCGGCGCGATGCAATCTCGGCCGGGCTTTGGAACGAGATACTAAAAATGGACTGTTCTGCTACAATTGTGAAAAGATATATCGGCTAGTTAACTTCAATCCCGGGTAGCTTAAAGACCACTATACACTCTGCGACCTCAAGAAGATGAGCGTCCGCGATCGAGTGACAGCTAATGTCTATCTCCGCGTCATGGTGCGGCGAATAGGTCTGGTCTGCAACCACGTCCTCCCAATGTCTCAATGGGATGTGTATTGGGAGCACTCGAATCGTAATCGAATCGTCCTGAAACGCTCTTCTCCCCGCAAATACCTACACAGCTATTTCCTCCCGGCATGCCTTTTCAGATCCATACCGCCGATTTGTCGCACCACCAGCGCCGATACCAGAGCCCATCGAGCCGGTCCGCTCACTGCAACTCCACCAGAAAAGCAGGGTAATTCGGCCCCAGGAGCTGCCAGACCCACTCTACGACTCGTCACTGCCGCTGAGGATCCAATCTCACACGAGGGCTCGCTCCGACGATACTGATGCGTCAAGCTTCTATAGATACCACACGATACACCACTGTGAACGGAGGATCTTAGCCAACCTCAAGGACTTGAAGCGATCCACGAAGTCCTTCCAGGGCAATACGTAGCGGAAGATGGAAAGAAGATCCACCCCCGAGATGCAACAGACGGAAACCGAAGACTACGGTAGCATACTCAGCGAGTTTTGTGTCCTCAGGAACTCGCCGGAACTAGAGGATCGGACGAAGGACATGGGAGTTATGAGAGATATTATGTGGTTCCAAGAACGCAAGTTTTGGCAGGAGATGGAGGGGTACGACAGTGGAGCTATGATGTCGTCTTGTGACCCGCCTTGGTTCATTCTCAGATTGTGATCTATCCTCTAGGAAAGGCTGGAGATCTAGTTGGATTCAGGATCGTACACTTTATTCCTACCTCCATCATTCTCGCTATACAAGTGTCCTCGAAAATTCTCCTAACACCATAATCGCCATCGCCTGTCCGTACGGCATACTCGTCAACTTAATATCCTTATAATGCTGCGATGTCTCCCCCATCGCCGTCCCAAAACTAACATTCCGCAACTCGCCATCCTCACCCACATTCCCCAGTACCGCCTTCACGGCAACGGACTCGAACTCCTCCCAATATACCGTTTCCGTACCACCTTCAGCATCCCGTACGCGAACCCCGCCGTCGCAGACGCTTCCTCGTAGCTCCCTTCGCTCGAAAGCATGTCCAGTAGCGTCCGCCACATCCCGCTCTCCGCTTGGAGTCGCTTAAGCACCTGGCATTGAGCTGTTAGTGCGTCTAGGAGATACTTTCGTAGCGCATCACCGGGCTGCAAATCCAGCAGCTCAACAAATTCTGGAATCGCTATCGTAACCCAACAATTCCCGCGCGCCCACCTCGCTCTCGCAAAATTATGCTATAGGCCCTTCTCCCATCCTCCCCTCCCTCACCCACATCCTCGAACTTCCACCCATGAAAAAACAGCCCTGTCCCCGTATCAAACAGAAACTGCAGATGGATCAAAAGCTGCCGCTTCGCCACCTCCATATATCGCAGCCTCTTGAACACCGGTTCTACTTTCGCTAACGGCAGGATCGTCATCATCAGCGTGTCATCCCACAGCTCTTTATGGTTGGCGGGGGCGTAGGTGATGTGCTGGAACTCCGCAAAGCGCGTGCGCGGGAGGGAGGGCATGGCCTACTCGGCCCAGGTGCCGAGGTGGGGCTTGACAGCTGGCGTAGGAGGGAGACATGAGTCGTATTGCTATCTAATGAGGGGTTTATATAGGAGACTGGTTCCTATCCAGCTAACCTGATGATGACTGGTGCAAGCTAGAAGGACGGGTGGATGTATGGTGATGACGTTGGTGTGCTGACTTCCGTTGTATAGTCGTACTGTCCTCCAGACATCTCGAGGCAGTGACCCGCAGTCATGCTTTACTTCATGTATACAAGCTGCCGGGGCTCATACTGCTTCTCCCGCGTCTCTTCGTAGTGGTAAGTCAGCGTGAGGAAGGGAACACAGTGTTAGTGCTTTTGGTCGTGCCTTTTGCGAGTTGGGTGGTAAACCAGTCGCGGATGATGGTGAGGATGGAGGCGGAGGCTGTGAGGGTGTGGTATTGGTAGAGCCCGTAGGGTCCAATCCCATGAGTCCACTCCCAGTCATTCCAGCCCTTGGTGTCGATAACGCGGCCATCAGGGAGACGGAGCAGGAATTAGCCCGAGGTTTCGGTGATGGAGATGAGGTTTTGGGTGAGGAGGGCAATAGTCGAATGGATTTGGGGGGCAGTGGGGGTGGGGCATTCAGAGGCCATGATTTTAAATTTGAAGAGAGAAAAGCTGGACTGGGAGCTTTGGAAGTACGATGTCCTCATATATACTGTATTTTCAATTGTATCGCTTCGATCGTTGGGAGCGGGTGGTCGTAGAAAGTGGGTGGTCGTAGAAAGCGGGCGATCGTGGGAAGCGGGTGGCCGTTGGGAGCGGATGGTCATAGGAAGTGGATGATTGTGATAGTAGGAGCTGGGCATTTTTGAGACTCCTTGACGCCGCTCCTGCTTCACAGGGCTGCTGCACTGTGGCAGGTGGCCTGTGTCGCACCCTTGAACTTGTTACGAACACCCAATGGGACAAGAACAGGAAAAAGGTAGGAAGCCTCGATACGGTTTCCAGGAAACTGGAAGTACCACATGACAAGGGTCATGTGACTGCTCTGCTTGATCTGTGCTTGACGCGGACAGAGCAGACAGAGCAGTGACTCATTCGTATGAAGGAGGAAAGGATATATAATCTGGAGGATTCTCTATATGCTTTCCCTTCTTCGTACTCAACTTTCTTGTTTGTATCTAGCATACAGAACTTACGGCAATCAACCACGACTCCAATTTTCTTGACTTTATCTTTACACACCTCCGATACTATTGAAGCCCTCCCTTCCAGCGTCTACTTATTCACACTCAATCCTCGTGTTGCGGCGTTAGCCCGTGATGCAGTAACCAGCAGGTGAGTAGAGCCTAACCATCCGGACCTTCCTCCCGAAGTCCCTAAGAGTGACCTTTAGGTGAACGGTCGAGTTCTTAACAGAACTACTCCAACGTCCCCAACCTTGCGAGCCTCATCACTTCAACCACTTACTCCCTCTCGCACACGGCGACTACGGGCCACCTCACTCTATCACACAACATCGAAGGATAACAGTAGGCTGACGCAAAGCCGTGGCGGTCCTGCTACGAATATTCATCGACATGGCGAAGCTAACTGAACGCGTCGGCATATTATTTGTCAAACCCGTTTGTTTGAATGCCGAGAAACTTGTGGAAGAAGAAGAGTAATTACAACTCGGTTTCTCTCGAAGGCGCCAAGAAGCTTGCCAGCTTTACTGGCACTTCCGCGTCGCAAGGGGTGAATCAATAGAAAAAGTTGAATCCTCAAAATTCTGACTCCAAGCTTCGTGGTTGTGCTGAATCACCACCAAATCTCTTAGCAAGTTTGATCTTTTTGGTAAATGTTTGCATTTATAGATTCATCGCTCAATCGGGGCGAGTTATCGTAGCTACTTTCGCTATGAGCCTGGTGCAGCAATCAGCTGAAACATTCACTTCTTCATAGTGAAGGATAATAACCTAAATACCCTATCTTCTCATTCACTTTACTTTTGCACGTGCTCGGCATCTCCTTTGCAAAGCTTTCACCTCGATCCCTCTCGTTCTTCCACCACCTTCGCCTGCTGCTCTTGCCCCTACTCCTCTTCCTGCTGCTTTGTACGCGTAGGTGGGTGGGCTTTTTCCCGCACTTCTATTCTGCAAGCAGCCAAAGGTGGCCGAATTCACATTCCTTTACTATACCTTGACCATCAATCCGAGCGTTTCTGAAAAAGTACAAGCCTGCTTGGCATCACACGGTCCGATAAAAGCAATAATGGTGTGTAGAACATCATCTGCGCTCGTCTGTCAAGGGGATAGCAGGCTGAGTTGGCTACTGACGGGCACCCCCACGCACCTTTGCGGAGAAATACGGCCGCAATGAGACTTTCAAGACTCATATGGAAGCCTCCAACCATGTTATCATCAGCCACATAGCCATGGTTGTTGCCAAAGGGACGAAGATGGTCAATTGATATGTCTTCTTGCATCAAAGCTCGGCTGTACGGCTACTTTTAGGACCTATCAGGATCTCAAACAGCATGTATCTTCGAAACACTCAGGGGAAAAAACCCCTTGTCCAGTCCAGACTGAAATCGGCTGCAAGCGAGCATACATGGGTTTCCAGGCTTTAACGGATCATGTTCGAAAAAAAAAAATCGCCCTCATGCATTCGTCTGCCCATGCGCTGAAAGCGCGAAGTGCACCGCTACTTTTTCAATGCCATGGGAAGTAAAGGAGCACGTCGAAAAGGTACATGAGAAGAAAAGACTTCCGTGTCCTCTTGCGAAAGAACATAACTACAATAAGTTGTTTATAACCCTAGCTAGCGCTCGAGAACATGCGAGATCAAAGCATCTGAACGTGCGCTATCCATGCCCGCTTGCCGAAGAAATGAGTTGCGAATCTGTCTTTCAAACCCGAGCTGGGGCGAACGGTCATGTTAACACAGTACACAAAAACCTTCGATTTCCCTGCCCATTTGATGACTGCCTCGCGACATTTACGTTGCAGGACAGTGTAAAACGGCATGTCGACTCCGTACACAAGGGCTTGCGATTTCCATGTCCTCTTGCTGACGAGCACAACTGTCCTAAAACCTTCTTAAGTTTAAAGATTGTAAAAGCCCATTCACATACACACTCAGGCCCCAAGATTCCATGTCTTCTCGCGAAAGATTATGGGTGTGACTTGATATTTAAGACTCAGGAATATGCTCGAAATCATAAGAAATTGCATACACACCCTTTAATCTGTCCACGCAAAGATTGTTTTCAACGATTCCAATCCTTCAGAGATGCGTTACAACATGGCGATGATCCAAATCACCGGGTTCCCAAACTCTTTTTTGTGTCGCGTCCAAATGTGCCGAAGCGCTACTATTGGCAAGCCATTAAGTGGACACGACATCAAGTGGCATCGAAACTTACACGTTCAACTCAGTCATATTGACTCTACGGACTTCATACCGCAAGCGGCAAAAGAGCAACAACTACACAGTGACATCCCCTTATCCTCACTCATCCAGCAACACGAAAGACTTGATCTGACAGCCGGAAGTTCGTGCGAAGAGTCAGCTTTGGGCATTCACGAAGATGACGGCGATCTAGATGTCAACGAGACTGACCTCAAGGACATCTACAATGCCATCGATAACCTACCGAGACAATCGACCGAAGTGGGTCACGGAAAACCCCAACCAAAACAGAATTTATGTTCTGTCATGACGACCTCAGTCAACACAATTATTTTCGTAGATCCGATTACTTTCGATATAACGGCTATTATAGACTGGGAGTACGCTGGATTCTACATGGCGGAATGCGAATATCCTCTTTGGTTGCAGCCTTATAACGAACAAGAAGGCCACTTAGAGACTAGTCGCCTTATCATATTCATCGATGATACTAGTCAGGACCCAGGGTATGCTTAGACCCGCCTTGAGGCGTTTGGACACGTATCTTGGGCTATTTCAATGGCTTTTTTTTTTTTTTTTTTTTTTTGGGATGGCTGCAGGGTTCACTACGAGACAAGTAGTGTGCAGGGTATCACTAGACCCTTCAAAGATGGTCGATGGGCTTGGCACAATGGGGAATACTTCCAGGCCTTGCGTTGTTCGGGTTCGTACTCAAAACAACTGCGCTAGCGACATGTGCTACTCATGGTCGTGTTTGGAATTGGAATGACTTCCTGCAGACATGTTAGATCCCGGTCGTATTCGTCATAGAGCAGATGGGCTTACGAATCGGCTGTGCAGAGAGCATTTCCATGTCTACCTGCGTTCTGTTCTTCAGCTCCTTCGCTGTTGCTGATCTCCGCTAGATCGAAGTCTATCAATTTGAGTGCCTTTTGTTATGACGAAAATGTGCCTAGCCTGTATATCATGAATTATTCCTTCCTAAGATAATTCGCTATATGCTTTCTGGATTTTATTCTTTCCTCCGTAGCTGGCCTACATGGCTATGGTGTATTCTGTGAGAGGCGTGCTATCTAACTGTTCTAATATTTGGGCGCGAACTGTATCTTCAGCATACTGGAAATGTCCCGCTCTATAATATCTCGGAATTAATCGACCTTGAAGATGAGATAATCTTGGATAGACCTTGCCCTCTATCGCAAATATACTTTCGTCGAAGGTGAGGGACTGAGTTTTGATAACAAGTTTCTGCCTCGTCGAAGGCCTACACACGGAATGGAAGCATCAGCACGGCAACCCCGCCGTCGCCGTCAGTGCGCTCTACCCCGCCACTATAGCGACCAAGATGTTCCACGACCTCGACTCACCGGATTCCTTCATACTGCCCGTGCTCGAGCCCAGCCCGAAGAGGTGGCACAGAGGATGTTTGACATACTCGTTTCCGGACAGAGGTAGGCCTAAATCTCGATCCCCAAAAGCCCGTTACGACCTTTGCTAACCCGATACCTTCCCATGTAGTAAGATGGCCTTCATGCCGGCCGCCTCTAACGCGCAACCCTGGCTTCAAGTGTTGCCGACGTGGATGCGCGTAGGCGTACAGAGCGCGGCTGCCCATGCAGCAGATGGCATGTGCAGAAAATCCCGAGGGCGAAATCTTTATTGCTTGGTCGTGCCTCTTTTAGGCCGTTAGGAGCGGAGACTAGTCGGCTATTATTTTGTCCACGAGGAGAGAGGTGCAGTTAGGCTAAGTCAACGCACAAGGCTTGGCTAAGGCAAACATAGAATTGGAGCTATAGAATATTTACGTAGTAGCCTATCCTAGCGCAACTAAAATTGTTTACAAATATTAAGGAGACTAAGGGTAGTTGTAGCGTCTATAGTGCGATTAATATCTACACTAGTTAGAACCTCTTTAGAGTAGAATTATTAGTATTTATAGTTAGATAAAAGAAATTTAAGACTACTTACCTATAAAAGGAGATTTACAAAAATATTATTAATAGACACGTTATCCTAGTATATAATAAGTGCCTTGCGCAGTAAGGTCTATAGAATAAAATTAATAGCTAGGTAGTACTTAGAGGCAAAGAAGCGCGTCTATTAGTATCTAAGTTACTAGACTTATAGTAATTACTTACTTAAACGTCTTTTGTATATCTATTAGCTATAGCTAGTTAGGTATCGTGTTATAGAATATATCTAAGTTGTAGCTACTCTTAGTAACGCAAGTAAGAATACTAGCGTCTACTAGGCGAGAGAGTACCTATAAGGTTTTAGCAATCTACTACGTAACCTAGGCACTTCTACCTACTAGAGGTATAGTAGGAATCTATAGAAGCTAGTAGTATAGAAGCTCTATTAAGATAATAATTTTAGTAAGACTACTAATTAGAATAGTCTTAAGAGCCTATAATAACTAGCTTTATATCTATACTTATCTTTAGTAGAGATAGATATATAGTTCTATAAAGTCCTTAACTTAACGTTAGAATATAATAGTTATTATCTATATAATAGGGCCTATAGTTGTCGACTACCTAAGGCCCTTTTAGGGGAGGTATAGTAGATTAAGAGTTAATAACTAAGGCTTGTATAGAAATTATATAATAACTATAATTAATAGTTGATTTATATATTTAATATTAAGTATTAGAGTTCTTAGTTAGAGATTAGATTACTAATACTATTCTAATAATACGTATCCTTACTAACTATATACCTTTACTAATCTATTAATCTATTACTTGTATTTAGTCTTAGTAACAATAGATTATAGATTACTAATCTATTAATATATAATATATTTCTATCTATATACTTTATAAATCTATAGATTATATTATATATCTTAATTATAGTTTATTTTTTAATCTAGGTTATTACTTTACTTATCTTATACTTTGTTAGTACTAAAGTTAAGACTAATTAGTTTTATCTTAATTTCTCTTATTATACCTATAATACTATTTCCTCCGTTAGATAGGTTTTCTATTTCTTACTTTAAAGCTAAAGTTATTAGCCTTATTTCTTTATTAATATAAAGTTCTTTATCTTCTCTTTTACTTACTTCTTTAACTTATTATTATTATAAGGGAGTTATCTCTTATATCTCTTATTTTCGCACTAATATTAGTAAGTTTACAACTTACTAATATTATAAACTTACTAA
>JALNQF010000356.1:0-41383 GCA_028456385.1 Ophiosphaerella korrae | reverse complement strand
TTATATATATTATATCTTTCTTTTTACTCTATAAACTTCTCTAAATAGTATATAATTAGATACTATTTCTTTTTATACTATTATAGCGCTATTACTCTATAAGCTAGATTAGATATATCTATCTTAATTACTAGAGTCTTATTACTATAAAATTGCTTTAGAACTAGTAGTATAATATAGGCTTACTTAAGTTCCTTATAAGCTTATTTTTACTCTACTCTCTATTCTTATATTATATCTTTTCTTATAAGCTTTATAAGTAGTAGTACTTTCTTTAAAAATCTCTCTATAAAGTATTAATTAAAGTTAATAAATCTTAGAAATAATTATACGTCTTTAACTATCTTAGGTTCTTTCTATTCTTCTACTACTTTAATTTTTTCTTAGCTTATCTTAACTTTATTAATACCTATTATATATCCTAGAAACTTTACTTCTATCTTATACTATTTATACTTCTCTAGCTTTAGTTATAGGTTATATTAGTCTAAGTACTATAGTACTATTATTACTTACTCTACGTACTTACTTTCTTTTTTAGAATATATTAGTATATTGTCTAGGTAGGCTATAATAAATTTATCTAAGTATTCTTATAATATATTATTAATTAGTCTTTAAAACGTTACTAGTATATTTATTAGTTTAAAGAGTATTACTATATACTTATAATATCTATAGTATATTTAGAACGCTATTTTCTACTCTTTACTTACCTTAATTCTTATTAAGTAGTATTTATCCTTTAGGTCTAGCTTCGTAAAAATCTTAGCTTAGCTTAGCCTATCTTAGAGTTTATCTATATTTAGTAGTAAGTAGTAGTCTTTTACTATAATATTATTTAGTTTTTAGTAGTCTATATATATTCTTAGTAGTCTCTTCTTCTTTAGTATAAAGAGAATTAGAAATCCTACTAATAATAAGGATTCTTATATATATCCTTTCTTTAGGTCTCTATTTAGTCTTTCTTAGAGTATTACTAATTTACTCTCTATTAATTAGTAAATAGGCTTAAAAGGTAGCTCTTTTCTTTCTTATAACTTAATTATATAGTCCTAGGGTTAGTACTTAGGTAATACTAGTATATCTATCTCTTTTATAAATAAGTAGCTAAACCTCTTATATTATTCTAGGATCTTAGAAGTTACGTATTACTCTTCTACTCTTACTTCTTAGCCTAGCACCCTACTAGTACTTATAAAGTTACTTATTCTCTCTTAATAAGTTACTATTAAAGCTACTATCTTATATAGTACCTTCTTATCTACTATTAAATACTACTAATATATAGGCTTAGATCTATATACGTCTTTATAGTTATTAAATAAGAGGTTCTAGTTTTTCTAATTAACTTTAGAATTAAACTCTTATAGCTATAAGAGTCTTAGTATAATATCTTTATTAGCTAAAACTAATATATCTAGAGTAATCTTTATACTATATCCTTAAATAATAATCTCTATAGTTACTTTATTACTAACTATTAAGTTTTTTAGTATTAGTTATCTATTTATAATATAGATTAGATATAGTATCTTCTTTACTTATAGTTAGAGTCTTACTTATTTTACTACTTTAGGTATAATTAGGTTTATAAATAACTCTAAATCTACTAATACTTTTATTCTTTCTTCTCTTATCTTTACTAGGAGTTTAATAAGTCTTTTAGTATTAATAGCGTTATAGCTTCTAGATATATATCTAGCGTTAGCTATTTACTTAAAAAAGACTTAATCTTATAATCTTTATTTATCTTTTACTAAAATCCTTAGAGTATTTTAATTTTTTTATTTTATTTATACTTCTTTAGCGTATAGGTTTACTAGATTAGATTAATATATTAGTTATTTATAAGTATCTTACTTGTATTTATATCTTCTTTAGTTATACCTAGAAAGTACTTTACTTCCTACTTATCTTATAAGTATTATTTATATCTTACGTTTATATACTCTTCTTAGTTCTATTTATATCTAGATCTCTTATAAAAGAAATATCTAGATCTTATCTTATTAGAATAGTAAGTAAAGTAGTATTAAGACTTTAGAACTAGTAAAGGTAATAAAGGTAAGTAGGCTTCTATAAGATAGGTAAGGTTAATAAATAAGTTAGTTACTTAGCTTAATTAATAGTTAGCTCTTATTAGAGTATTATAAAGTATATAAGTATTAATAAGTAGATAAGAATCTAATTAAAGTATTAGTTATAATACTCTATTAAGATAAGAAGTAAAAAAGAAATTAAATATAATAGTCTATAAAGGTCTATTAATATTCTTATATACTTACTATCTAGTGTTTATTTCTAAGTACTTACTCTAGAGCGTTTACTCTAGAGCGCTTATTCTAGAGTATTTACTCTAGAGCGTTTACTCTAGAGCGTTTACTACTAAATAGTTACGTATTCTACTATACTATATTACCTAGCCTAATTACGTGTAATATAATAGCTTACCTACTACTTAGTATTATAATACTATCTCCTTTTCTTACGCTAGGTCTATCCTTAGGCCTAGGCTTCTATTAGCTAGGTCTAGCTTATAAGTAGTTTACTTTACCTTCTAGTTAAAAACTATCTTACTATAATATTACCTCCTTTATAGTCTTATAGACTTTATCTCTTATTAGAAATCTTTACTATAAACTATATTTCTAAAATACCTTATCTATATTTTTTTTTTTTAGGTATTCTTTATTTTATTATACTAGATTATTCTTTTTTAGGTATACTTTATTTTATTATACTAGATTCTACTCTAAAGTATACTAAGTATACTTATATAAGGTATCTCTATATTAGTATAACTTAGGAGTCTCTTAATTAAACTTATAAAAAGTTTTATAAAAAGGTTAATAATAATAAAAAACTTCTTACTATTATTATTACCTATTTACTACGTAATAAGAAAATATTAAAATCTACTAAAGAGCGTACTCGTTATAAGGCCTTATACCTAGCGTTAGAGTTAGAGTAGGAAGGTAATAAGGTCTTAGCGTAAGTTCTTAACTATTCTACTACTACTATTAATATTACCTCTTCTCTTACTATCTAGTCTACTATTAGCTTATTAGATAAATTTATTATAACTAAAGGCGCTTTATAGGCTCTATATAGTTAGGTTTATTATAGAACTTTCTTCTACTAATATATCTATTATATCCTAGCTATAGCTTTATATATCCTATATATCTTAGTATATTATACTTACTTCTTACTTTCTTAAGTATCTACTAATAATTCTATAAGTTAGCTTTAGGTTCCTATATATTTTTACTTACTAAGTAGCTTTTCTATTTTACTAGCTACTTTTAGAGAAACTATATACTTTAGAAGGCGTCGCGTCCTATTTCTTAATATCTCTATAGGTCTTTAACTTTAAACTTATTGTCCCCCTCTTTCTAATATTAGAATTGTCGCTATACTAGTATTTTTAGTTTAGCTAGTTCTAGTAGGCTTATATAGAACTTAGGGTATACCTTAGTATTTTTAGGTAGTTCTAGTATTTTTATTACTAGCTTATTATCTTCTTTAACTAAAAATAGTTTAACCTTAATATAATCTAGTCTTTTACTAAGTTACTTTGTTTATAGATTCTTTATATAAAGATATACTTTATCTCTTTCTTTTAGCTAAAGTACTATTTTTTATTTTTAATTAATATATAAAATACTTTATTTTTAAGCTTCTTCTAGTTTTTATCTTATTTTATTATAGAGTTCTTATATATTTTCTACTCTAACTAATACTACTTTTATTTTAGGTTCTAGTAGTATTCTCTTAAATAAATTAGAGTATATCCTATAGTTTATAAAATATAGTATTTTACTTATTACTTCTAAGTACTTATTATTATATACTAATTATACTATAAGTAATAGTAATACCTAATTATTTTACTTCTAATTACTATAAATCCTTAGGTATATCTTTAATATCTTATTAGTCTATTCTATCTATCTATCTATCTATAGATAATAGGCTATTAATAGCTTTCTTTTTGTCTCTATTACTATAAGTAGTGTTATCTAGTAATTAGACGTAAAAAGCTTATCTCTATTACTAATAATACTCTTTAGTATCTTATATCTTTATATTAGTACTTTTAGTAGTACGTATCCTAGCTAATCTACTATATAGTTACTTTAGAATTTCTCTATCTTAGCGTATTTTATAAATTAGTCTATAATTACTATTATTATATTATATTCTATTCTAATTACTAGGTCCTTTAATATTAGTAGTCTTATAATAAAGTCTATTATAACGTCTATTTATAGTTCTTCTAGTATCTTAATTACTTATATTTCTTTATAAAGTATATATATCTTGTACTTATTTTTCTAGTAATCTATATATTCTTTAATAAACTACGTTACTTTCTCTTTTATCTTACTAAATCTATAGTTCTTCTAGATTAGTTCTATAGTTTATATAGTCTCTTAGTACTTATATACTAAGTTATTATAGTATTATTATATAATTACTTCTTATAATTCTTCTAGAACCTTATTTATAATCCTAACTAGGTTATTAATTTCTTACTTCTCTACTAGTTGTATATTTAGTACTAGGTATCTTTATCTATTATCTTAGAGTATAGCTTTTTTTACTACTTATCTCTTTCCTATAATATTATATCTTTAGCTAAGTGTGTTTACTTAGCTATTCTCTTTACCTAGTATATACTAGATCTTGAATTTATACTATCTTAGTAGTTCTAACTATTATATCTACTTATCTTTTAACTTCTTACTTGTTATAAAGTATATTAAGTTCTTGTAATCTATCTTAATAATTACTTCTATTATACTTTTAGCGTATACTCTTTAATATTTAAGTATATTAACTATTATAAGTAGCTCTTTATTATATATATTATATCTTTTCTTTTACTCTATAAACTTCTCTAAATAGTATATAATTAGATACTATTTCTCTTTATACTTTTGTAGTACTATTACTCTATAAGCTAGATTAGATATATCTATCTTAATAACTAAGGTCTTGTTACTATAAAATTACTTTAAAACTAGTAGTATAATATAAGCTTACTTAAGTTCTTTATAAGCTTATTTTTACTCTACTCTCTATTCTTATATTATATCTTTTCTTATAAGCTTTATAAGTAGTAGTACTTTCTTTAAAAATCTCTCTATAAAGTATTAATTAAAGTTAATAAATCTTAGAAATAATTATACGTCTTTAACTATCTTAGGTTCTTTCTATTCTTCTACTACTTTAATTTTTTCTTAGCTTATCTTAACTTTATTAATACCTATTATATATCCTAGAAACTTTACTTCTATCTTATACTATTTATACTTCTTTAGCTTTAGTTATAGGTTGTATTAGTCTAAGTACTATAGTACTATTATTACTTACTCTACGTACTTACCTTCTTCTTTAGAATATATTAGTATATTGTCTAAGTAAGCTATAATAAACTTATCTAAGTATTCTTATAATATATTGTTAATTAGTCTTTAGAACGTTACTAGTATATTTATTAGTCTAAAGAGTATTACTATATACTTATAATATCTATAGTATATTTAGAATACTATCTTTTACTCTTTACTTACTTTAATTCTTATTAGGTAGTATCTATCCTTTAGGTCTAGCTTTATAAAAATCTTAGCTTAGCTTAGCTTATCTTAGAGTTTATCTATATTTAGTAGTAAGTAGTAGTCTTTTACTATAATATTATTTAGTTTTTAGTAGTCTATATATATTCTTAGTAGTCTCTTCTTCTTTAGTATAAAGAGAATTAGAAATCCTACTAATAATAAGGATTCTTATATATATCTTTTCTTTAGGTCTCTATTTAGTCTTTCTTAGAGTATTACTAATTTACTCTCTATTAATTAGTAAATAGGCTTAAAAGGTAGCTCCTTTCTTTCTTATAACTTAATTATGTAGTCTTAGAGTTAGTACTTAAGTAATACTAGTATATCTATTTCTTTTACAAATAAGTAGCTAAACTTCTTATATTATTCTAGGATCTTAGAAGTTATATATTACTCTTCTACTCTTACTTCTTAGCTTAGCGCCTTACTAGTACTTATAGAGTTACTTATTCTCTCTTAATAAGTTACTATTAAAGCTACTATCTTGTATAGTACTTTCTTATCTACTATTAAACACTACTAATACGTAGGCTTAGATCTACATACGTCTTCGTAGTTATTAAATAAGAGGTTCTAGTTTTTCTAATTAACTCTAAGATTAAACTCTTATAGCTATAAGAGTCCTAGTATAATATCTTTATTAGCTAAAACTAATACGTCTAGAGTAATCCTTATACTATATCTTTAAATAATAATCTCTATAGTTACTTTATTACTAACTATTAGGTTTCTTAGTATTAGTTATCTATTCGCGATATAGATTAGATATAGTGTCTTTTTTACTTATAGTTTAAGTCTTACTTATTCTACTACTTTAGGTATAATTAGGTTTATAAATAACTCTAAATCTACTAATACTTTTATTCTTTTTCCTCCTATCTTTACTAGGAGTTTAATAAGTCTTTTAGTATTAATAGCATTATATCTTCTAGATATATATTTTACGTTAGCTATTTACTTAAAAAAGACTTAATCTTATAATCTTTATTTATCTTTTACTAGAATCTTTAGAGTATCTTAATCTCTTTATATTATTTATACTTCTTAAGCGTATAGGTTTACTAGATTAGATTAATATATTAGTTATTTATAAGTATCTTGCTCGTATTTATATCTTCTTTAGTTATTTCTAGAAAGTACTCTACTTTCTACTTATTCTATAGGTATTATTTATATATTATATTTATATACTCTTCTTAGTTCTATTTATATCTAGATCTCTTATAAAAGAAATATCTAGATCCTATCTTATTAGAATAGTAAGTAAAGTAGTTATTATAGTAATATCCTATCTATAATAGTAGTAGATAGTTTAGGTTATATAGGTATAGCTAGTATTATAGTTCTTATATTAATACTAGATCTATAATAATTAGCGCCTAATTATTATTAGTATATAATAATTTATATTACTAGGTCTACTTTACTTTATATATCTAGTGTTCTTTATCTTACTATTCTTTTACTAAGTAGTAGCTATTTACTAGTTTCTAGATTTCTTTTATAAATCTATCTTATACTTTAGTATTTTCTTACCTTAACTTTAGTATTCTAAGTACTATTTTATATTTAGAGGTCTTAAGCTCTTAGTTTTCTTTCCTATTCTTGTCTTAGGCTATATATACCTACTTTCTTAGATATAGCGTTGTTTTATATCTATACCTTACCCTTCTTTAGTATAGCTAAAGGTATTCTAAGGTATCTATCTTAGCTTATTTTTACTTTAGCTAATACCTTCTTATATAGCTTTATATTCCTAGTAGTATTATTATAGCTTCTACTTTGTTATCTATTATAAAGTTTATTAGTTGTATAGTAATTCTATAGTAGTTATATCTCTTACTTATATCTTACTACTAGAGGTTTATAGTCTTGTAATCTCTCTTCTCTTAGCTTCTTCTAAGGATTACTTTCTATTCTTCTTCTCTATTATTATCTTACTACTTAAGTATATTAATTTATTATATAATCTTATTCTTTACTTAGTAATTCTTTACTAAGTACTTTATTTTACTATACTTATAGTATTTTTAGCTTTCTACTCTCTTAGAGTTCTTATAGTAATAGTATTTTTATTTTCCTAAGTTTATATTATTAATGTATATCTTATCTAGCTTAAAGTATTTATAGCTACTCTAAACTTACTTGTTTTTATATTTACGTTACTACTTATACTATTATAATAGTAACAAGAGAACTATAGATAGAACTAATTAGCTTAATAATAGAAAGATTAGACTAGTATAATAAAGAAAACCTAGAGCTAGATTAGGAGACTATATATAATTAGGATACGTAAGATAATCTATAATCTATAGATTCTTAGTAATAATAGATTATAGATTAGAGTAATCTACGATCTATTAGTCTTAGTAGTAATAGATTAATAGATTACTATAAGTATATAGTTAGTAGTAAATACGTATTATTAGGATAGTATTAGTAATTTAATTATTAACTACAAGCAATAATACTAAGATAGTTGTAAAATATCTTCTATTATTTATAGCTTATTATAGATTATAATACGAACTCTTGTTATTACTTTCTAATCTACTAATACCTAACACTTATTAGGAAGTTAACCCTAGTAAGCCTATTACACCTTACTAATTTAGTTATTATAAGGAGTAAAGCGTAAGTAGCGTATAGTCTAGCTAATATAATAGTAGAAAGTTTAATAAAAAAATAAGCTAAGGCACGTATAAGTAGCTATAACTTAGATAATACTATATAGAAATAAATTAAAGACAACCTAAATAACTTAATTTCTAAAAAAGAAGATATAAAAATAGTAATTAAAACCTTAGAAATATAGAACAAGGAACTATAAGACTACTTAAGGTAGAATAAAGTATAAATTAAAGCTATTATTAAAGGATAGAACTAGATAGAACTAATTACGTAACGCCTAGAAATAAGTACAATAAAAAAACTACTAAAGATACCTGTCTTTAAGAAGTTTAATAGAATAAGAGAGAAACTAAGACTTTTTATAGCTTTAGTATAACTCTAGATAGATATATAGGTACTATACTTTAATATAGAAGAAAAGAAAGTTATATATATTAGACTACACCTTAAAGAAGACGTAATAAGATAGTATAAGCCTTACTAGATAGATTATACAATATATTCGCTAATAACCTAGAAGGATAAAACTAGAGCTATTTTTAGAAGTTATAAATACTTTACTAAATAAATAAGAGTAGTATTTAGAGATATAGATATTACTAGATAAGCTAAAGAGAAACTTAAAAGACTTATATAATAAAAAAGTATACCTAAGTATATATTATAGTTTAAATAACTATTATAAAATATAGAGTAGAACGAATTAGCCCTTATATTACAATTTAAATAAGGACTAAACAAGAAAATCTAATACAAGATAATTTATATAGAAAAACCTAGAACACTAGAAGCTCTAAAGTAATAAGTAATCTAAATTAATAACGATCTTTAAGAATAGAAAAAAAATAAGTATAGTAATTAAACTAGAAACTAAGATACTAGAGACCTTATAATCCTTAATATAAACAAAGATAGGAAGAAAAAGAAAAAGAAAAACTTTACGTACTTTAACTATAGTAAAAAAAGCTACTACGTAAGAGACTACTAATTATAAAAGAAGAAGGATATAGTATACTATAAATATAGAAAACTAAGATACTTTATAAATAGTTGTAAAGGTAAAGACTATAAAAAAGATAAAGAAACTTAGTTAAAGATAACTAAGAAGAAAAAAGAAGTACTATAAGTATAAGCTAAACCTTAAGAGAAAGTAGCTAAGAGTAAAGAAATATAATATATAATACTCTACTAGACCTTTTATTATAAAGATAACTACTATATATACTATTTTAGTAAAGAAGAAGTAAGATACTTCTTATAATAAAGAAGTAGAGTAGTAGTAATAAAAGAAAGAATAAAAGCGTAGCTAAAAGAAATAGTATACGTAATAAACCTACTAATAAAAGACTTAGAAGGAGAAGAACCCTAGACCCTATTAATCTAGGCTAAAGGACTAATACTAGATAAAGAGACTACTATAGCTTCCTCTAAAGGACTATAAGAAAGTAAAAGGTAAATTAGTATAAGAGGTATAAAGTATATATAGCTAAAGATATATAGTTATAATAGCTATATAATAATAGATATAGAGGAATAAAATAAAGAATAGAAGTTTATTTAGAAATACTTACTAGTTATAAGTATAGAGGAAGCGTATAAAGACTAAAAAGAACGTAATCTTAAAGAAATAAAGTTTATACTATTCTAAGAATAGATAATGTAGTATATAGTTATAGTAAGAAGGATACCTATATAAAGAGAGTAGTAATACCTTATAAAAGAAACGTAATAGATTAACAAAGCCTATATACTAAGAATACTAGTAGTATACTATATCTTAATAATAGATACACCTAAAAAAGATTAATACTAGGAAGGAGATAACAAAATAATAGATCTAAAATATCTAGTATATTTTAAAGTATTATAGATATTATACCTAGAAAAGAATTATATAATATATAGGAACCTTAAAGTAAATAACAAAGTATAGCCTATAAGAAGAAAAGGCTATAATTATACAAGAGTAATTCTAGTAAAAGATATCTAAGAATAGGAAATAATCTTAGAAGATAGATATATAGTAGTAAGACCTAGTCTAAAACTATTAAAGAAATACGTCTAAGGAAGACTATAGTATAAATATATATATAATAAATATCTAAAATACAAAGAATATAAACTTAAAGTAGGGCTATAGCCCTAGAAAAATAGATAATTTATAAAAATACCTAAGTAAGAAAGACTAGAAGGTATAAGAGGCTGTCGCAAGTTAGAGCTCTGCTCCATACAATTCAGGTAAGCCCGCAGCAGTAAGCGAGCCGCACGAGCCGTTCGAGCTGCTCCACTGTATATAAGTAGCCCAGCTCAGATAGCTCTTCAATCAATGATCATCTCCCACTCATTCCTGAGCTCGCATCTCGCAACAGAGGCTTATATATTACGAAAACAAGTACTTATTAAGAAAAGAAAGTATAATTAATAATTAATAGTAGAGCTATAAGAAACTTTATATCTAAAAAGTTTATAGAAATACAAGGAATACGTTATACAATAAAGAAATACTTTCGATAATTAAGTATAATTAAAGGAAAACTATTCTAGGAACTAATTAGGTTTAAAATAGTTCCCTCTATACTTAAACTAAAAGGGATAATAATTAGAAATATAGTTATAGATATAATAACAATTAATAATAAATAAGATATAATACTAAGAATACTATAGTTATAAATAACTAACCTATATATTAATTAGAGAATAGGAAAAATTAGCTACTATAAAATAGAAAAGCTAAAAGCTAATATAAACACCTATAAAAGAGAATTTCTAGAAGAATATAAGAAATAGGAACTATAGCTTATAGAACCTAAAGATTACTTACTAGAATATTAGCTATAGGACTTAGTAATAGAGATAGAAGAAGAAAAGAATATTAGATAGAGCCTAGTCTATAGAAAGATAGAAGAAGAATCTAAGATTAAATAAATATTTATTAAAAACGTAATTAAAAAAAGATAGATATAAGAATCTAAATCCTTAGTAGTATATAAACTTATATTTATAGATAAAAAGAGAATAAGTAATAAAAGGCCCTACGTAGACTTTAAGAAAACTAACGTAGTTATAAATAAAAACTAATACCTTTTACTATAAATAGACAAAATACAAGCTAGACTAAAGAAAGTGAAAATCTTTACAAAACTAGATATCTAAAACGCTTACTACTAGATTAGAATTAAAGAAGGTAATAAATAGAAAATAGTATTTAGAATATAATATAGACTATATAAATACCTAGTTATACTATTTAGCTTAATAAACGCTCTAGCTATATTCTAAGAAAGAATTAATATAGTACTAAGAAAGTACTTAGACGTATTTATATTTATATACCTAGACAATATTCTTATATTCTTAGAAATAGAAGAAGAATATATATAATATATATACAAGGTGCTAGAAAAACTAGTAGAGAATAAACTATTTCTAAAGATAAGAAAATGCGAGTTCTATATAAAAGAAATAGATTTCCTTAGATTTATTATTAAACTAAGAAAAATTAAGATTAACCTAGAAAAGATTAGATTAATTAATAAATAGCTAACACTAAGAAACCTAAAAGAAGTATAATAGTTTTATAGACTAGTAAACTTTTACAAAAAGTTAATAGTAAGATAGTCTAAAGATATAAAACTAATAACTAGGCTTATAAAGAAAGATATACTATTTAAATAGATAGAAGAATACGATAGAGTATTTAAAATAATAAAAAAGAAA
The DNA here is from genome assembly GCA_028456385.1 of Ophiosphaerella korrae. Classification (NCBI taxonomy): domain Eukaryota; kingdom Fungi; phylum Ascomycota; class Dothideomycetes; order Pleosporales; family Phaeosphaeriaceae; genus Ophiosphaerella; species Ophiosphaerella korrae. Next base: position 29,402 of record JALNQF010000356.1, on the reverse strand, counting down.
TTTATAGAAAACCTAGTTATTAGAATATATAACCTAGACCTACTAGTAATAGTAAAAATAGATACATCTAACTTAGTCTATAGAATAGCACTAATACAAGAAGACCTAAAGACTAAAAAAGAATACTTAGTTAAATACTTCTCTAAGAAGATAAAAATAGTAGAGCTTAACTACCTAATTTATAACAAGGAGATACTAGTAATCTATAAAGTATTTAAATAATAGAGAGTATACCTATAAGAAGTAAAATACTAAATAAAGGTCTATATAGACTATAAGAATCTTATAAAATTTATAACAAATAAGGAACTATTATAATAATATATAAGATAGTAGGAATTCCTATTAATATTTAATATAGAAATTATATATATAAAAGGGAAAGATAACTAATTTATAGACGCTTTTAGTAGAAGACAAGACTTATAAAAAGAAGTAAGCGCTACTAAAATAGTTTTAGTTAAAAACAAAGAAGGATATTTAGTTCTAAATACACTTAAAATAGCTACAACACTTAAAAGAAAAAGTAGCGAGCTAAATAGATAGATATAAAAAACAATACAAGAAGTATCTAAAGAAATAAAGAAACTAGAAATCTAAAAAGGATTTGTATAAGCTTATAGAAAGATATATATCCTAAAAAAGATCTAGAGAGAATTTATACAATAGTTCTATAAACTACTAGTATATAGATACTAAAAAATAGAGAAAATACTAAATAGACTCTTAAAAGATTACTATATCCTAAGAGTAAGAAAACTAGTAGAAGAAGTACTACAAGATTATATAGAGTATTATAAGAATAAATATAACTAATACGTACTATATAGAATACTATAACTAGTTAAAATACTAGAGTACTCTTAGAGAGTAATAATAATAGACTTTATTATAAAGTTACCTAAGTTAAAAAACCTAATATTAAGAGTTAAGTATAATAGAATCCTTATAATAGTAGATAAGCTTATAAAGTATACGTACTTTAGACTATATAAAGAAAAAAGTAGAATAGAGATTACTATATACTAAGTTCTAGGAACTATAATAAGCTAGTATAGTATTCTAGATAAGATTATTATAGATAAAGACGTATAATTTATATTAAAATTAAAGAGAATAATAATAGTATAATTAGGAATTAAGTATATAATATTAATAGTATACTACTTATAAATAGATAAACAATTAGAACGTATAAACTAGATAGTAGAACAATACTTAAGATATTACCTTAACTATAACTAGAACAATTAGGTATAGCTACTACTTATAGTATAGTTAGTATATAATAGCGTAAAGAATATAGTAATAAGAATATTACTCTTCTTTATAAACTATAGATTTAATCCTAATATATATAAAATACTAAGAAATATAGAGTCTTAGACTCCTAGAAAAGAAAACTTTACAAATAGAATAAAAGAAATATATAATTAACTAAGATAAGATATAGAATTCTTATATAATTATATAATAAAGTATTATAACAAGAAATATAAAAAGAACCCCTAATTTAGAGAGAGAGAAAAAGTATAGTTAGTTTAGAAAAATATTAAGAGTAAATAAATAAACCTAAAATTAGATTACGTAAAAATAGGACTATATAAAATTAAAAAGAAAGTTACAATAGTTATATTTAAATTAAAGCTACTAAATAAAATAAGGATATACTTAATATTCTATATATTACTACTAGAATAAGTACTATAAGAAGTAGAACTACTAGTATATAAAGTAGATACGTATAGAGAATAAGAAGAATAAGAAGTTAAAAAGATCTTAGTATATTAGTTCTATAATAGCAAGAACTACTACCTAGTAAAATAGATAAGTATAGACAAGAAAAGACAACTATAGGAAGATATATAGGAACTAGAAGATAACCTTAACTACTTTAAGAAACTAGAGGAGTTCTAAAATTAAAACCCTCTAGAACGCCTAGTAGTAAACTAAGAAAACTAATATTACTACTAATAGATAAAAAGGTAATAGGACTACTTAACGTAGGACCTACTATAGTAATATTAAGCGCCTTATCTAAGTCTAGCTTAGCTTTTAAAGCTACTAACTACTTAGCTAATTTCTTATTATTTAAGGCCTTTATCTTATAAAGGTAAAAGAGATAAGCTTAATTCTCTACTAGCTTACTCTACATAAGCTTCTAGATCTACTTATACTTAGCTTTAGCCTCTATAATTTAAGATAGTAATTTCTCTTAAGTCTAGTTAATAGCTCTCCCTATTATTATTAAGTCTAGACGTAAGAATAAGTATAGTAAACGTATACTCTAAAAGAGAAATACTAGATATATTATAAGAACTATATATATTTATATAAATATACACCTTATAAGCCCTACTATTATTTATAGAAATAATATAAGGAAGAGATTTAGGGTTTAATTTAAGAGAAGCGTAATAAGAATAAAGGAATATCTTAACACTATTATATAATATATAGTTAGTAAAGAGATAGTAATAATATATAAAAGAGATAACTATAAAGAGTAATAAAGAACTATAGATTAATAAAGAAAGTAGATTAATAACTTTAACTTTAGAATAGATAAATAAAGACCTACTTAGAGGAAGGAATAGTATTATAATAGTAATAAGAAAACTATAGATAGAACTAATTAGCCTAATAATAGAAGGATTAGACTAGTATAATATAGAAAACCTAGAGCTAGATTAGGAGACTATATATAATTAGGATACGTAAGATAATCTATAATCTATAGATTCTTAGTAATAATAGATTATAGATTAGAGTAATCTATAATCTATTAGTCTTAGTAGTAATAGATTAATAGATTACTATAAGTATATAGTTAGTAGTAAATACGTATTATTAAGATAGTATTAGTAATTTAATTATTAACTACAAGTAATAATACTAAGATAGTTATAAAATATCTTCTATTATTTATAGCTTATTATAGATTACAACACGAACTCTTATTATTACCTCTTAATCTACTAATACCTAATACTTATTAGGAAGTCGACCCTAGTAAGCCTATTATATATACTTAGGTTAGTACTTCTTATTTTTTATACGTAATACTCTTACGTTCTTAGCTTCTACTATATATTTATATATATAGTTATTAACTTAGATTACTTCTTCTATTAAGTCTTCTAATATCTTAATTATAGCTCTACTACGTATTAGCTTACTTTAAATATTACTTTTAAGTCTCTATTAAAATATTATTATTAATAACTTATTATTCTATTCTATTTATATCGCGTAGCTTTAAAACTTATTAGCGTAATCTACTACTACTTTATTTTATTATAGCTACTATATTACGCGCTCTACTACTACTATCTTATTTACTAGTAGAAAAGCTTATTATACTTTATCTTTAAACTTAATCTATTCTTTAAATATCTTATTATAGTTACTATTATTATTATTAAAGTATTTCTTAAAGTATAGCGTAACCTATTTCTTTACCTTACCCCTTATATAGGATAATATAAGTATAGCTCTATTTTTATCCTAAACTTAGTTTACTTTAAAGAAAAGATTAAGTTATAAGATTTATAGCTTAAGCTTATTTTATTCTCTATAGTAGAGGTCTAGCTTAGTAACCTTAGAAGTAGCTATATAGGTTACTCCTATACACTAGTTATCTATATTTATTAATATATTACTTATCTTAAAAGTAGTTAATATATTAAGACTTTAGAACTAGTAAAAGTAATAAAGGTAAGTAAGCTTTTATAAGATAGGTAAGGTTAATAAATAAGTTAGTTACTTAGCTTAATTAATAGTTAGCTCTTATTAGAGTATTATAAGGTATATAAGAATTAATAAGTAGATAAGAATCTAATTAAAGTATTAGTTATAATACTCTATTAGGATAAGAAGTAAAAAAGAGATTAAATATAATAGTTTATAAAAGTCTATTAACGTTTCTATATACTTACTATCTAGCGTTTATTTCTAAGTACTTACTCTAGAGCGTTTACTCTAGAGCGCTTATTCTAAAGTATTTACTCTAGAGTATTTACTCTAGAGCGTTTACTACTAAATAGTTACGTATTCTACTACGCTATATTACCTAGCCTAATCGCGTATAATATAATAGCTTACCTACTACTTAGTATTATAATAAGTAGTTATTATAGTAATATCTTATCTATAATAGTAGTAGATAGTTTAAGTTATATAGGTATAGCTAGTATTATAGTTCTTATATTAATACTAGATCTATAATAATTAGCGCCTAATTATTGTTTATATATAATAATTTATATTATTAAGTTTACTTTACTTTATATATCTAGTATTTCTTATCTTACTATTTTTTTACTAAGTAGTAGCTATTTACTAGTCTCTAGATTTCTTTTATAAATCTATCTTATACTTTAGTATTCTCTTACCTTAGCTCTAGTATTCTAGGTACTATTTTATATTTAGAAGTCTTAAGCTCTTAGTTTTTTTTTTTATTCTTATCTTAGGCTATATATACTTACTTTCCTAGATATAGCGTTATCTTACGCCTATACTCTACCCTTCTCTAGTATAGCTAAAGGTATTCTAAGGTATCTATCTTAGCTTATTTCTACTTTAGCTAATACTTTTTTACGTAGCTTTATACTTCTAGTAGTATTTTTATAGCTTTTACTTTATTATCTATTATAAAGTTTATTAGTTATATAGTAATCCTATAGTAGTTATATTTTTTACTTATATTTTACTACTAGAGGTTTATAGTCTTGTAATCTCTCTCTTCTTAGCTTCTTCTAGGGATTACTTCTTATTCTTCTTTTCTATCTTTATCTTACTACTTAAGTATATTAATTTATTATATAATCTTATTCTTTACTTAGTAATTCTTTACTAGGTGCCCTATTTTACTATACTTATAGTATTTTTAGCTTTCTACTCCTTTAGAGTTCTTATAGTAATAGTATTCTTATTTTTTTAAGTTTATATTATTAATATATATCTTATCTAGCTTAAAGTATTTATAGCTACCTTAAACTTAGTAGTTCTTATATTTATATTACTATTTATACTTAGGTTTATACTTCTTATTTTCTATATATAGTACTTTTACTATTATAGTAGTAATAAGAAAACTATAGATAGAACTAATTAGCTCTATAATAACTAATTTAGACTTATATATCCCTAAAGAATAAGAACTTAATTAGGAAGCTATATATAACTAGGATACCTAGGGTAATCTATAATCTATAGGCTCTTAGTATTAATAGATTATAGATTAGAGTAATCTATAATCTATTAGTCTTAGTAACTATAGATTAGTAGATTATAGTAAGTATATAGTTAGTAATAATACGTATTATTAAGATAGTATTAGTAATTTAATTATTAACTATAAGTAATAATATAAGATAGTTATAAAATATCTTCTATTTGTTTATAGCCTATTGTAGATCCTAATATAAACTTTTATTATTAACTTTTAATCTACTAATATATTAATAGGTTATTAGGAAGTTAACTCTAGTAACCCTATTATACCTTACTAATTTAGTTATTAAGTAAAGTAAAGCGTAAGTAGCGTATAGTCTAGCTAATATAATAGTAGAAAGTTTAACTAAAAAAGGAGCTAAGGTACCTATAAGTAGTTATAACTTAGATAATACTACATAGAAATAAATTAAGGACTACCTAAATAACTTAATCTCTAAAAAAGAAGATATAAAAATAGTAATTAAAGCTTTAGAAACGTAGAACAAGGAACTACAAGACTACTTAAAGTAGAATAAAGTATAAATTAAAGCTATTATTAAAGGATAGAACTAGATAGAAATAATTACCTAACGCTAAGAAATAAGTACAATAAAGAAACTACTAAAGATACCTGTTCTTAAGAAGTTTAATAGAACTAGAGAAAAATTAAGACTCTTTATAGTATTAGTACAACTCTAGATAGATATATAGGTACTATACTTTAATATAAAAGAGAAGAAAGTTATATATATTAGACTATACTTTAAAGAAGACGTAATAAGATAGTATAAACCTTACTAGATAGATTATATAATATATTCGCTAATAACCTAAAAAGATAAAACTAGAGCTATTTTTAGAAGTTATAAATACTTTACTAAACGAATAAGAGTAGTATTTAGAGATATAGATATTACCTAATAAGCTAAAGAGAAACTTAAAAGACTTATATAATAAAAGAGTATACTTAAGTATATATTATAGTTTAAATAACTATTATAGAATATAGAGTAGAATAAATTAGCTCTTATATTACGATTTAAACAAAGACTAAACAAGAAAATCTAATACGAGATAATTTATATAGAAAAACCTAGAACACTAGAAGCTCTAAAGTAATAAGTAATCTAAATTAATAACGATCTTTAAGAATAGAAAAAAAATAAGTATAGTAATTAAACTAGAAACTAAGATACTAGAGACCTTATAATCCTTAATATAAACAAAGATAGGAAGAAAAAGAAAAAGAAAAACTTTACGTACTTTAACTATAGTAAAAAAAGCTACTACGTAAGAGACTACTAATTATAAAAGAAGAAGGATATAGTATACTATAAATATAGAAAACTAAGATACTTTATAAATAGTTATAAAAGTAAAGACTATAAGAAAGATAAAGAAACTTAGTTAAAGATAACTAAGAAGAAGAAAGAAGCACTATAAGTATAGGCTAAACCTTAAAAGAAAGTAGCTAAGAGTAAAGAAATATAATATATAATACTTTACTAGACCTTTTATTATAAAGATAACTACTATATATATAGATCTAGTAAAAAGAGAGTAAGATACTTCTTTTAATAAAGAAATAGAGTAGTAGTAATAAAAGAAAGAATAAAAGTATAGCTAGAAGAAATAGTATACGTAATAGACTTACTAATAGAAGACTTAGAAAAAGAAGAGCCTTAGACCCTATTAATCTAGGCTAAAGGACTAATACTAGTTAAAGAGACTACTATAGCTTCCTCTAAAGGACTATAAGAAAGTAAGAGATAAATTAGTATAAGAAGTATAGAGTATACCTAGCTAAAGATATATAGTTATAATAGCTATATAATAATAGATATAGAAGAATAAAACAAAGAATAGAAGTTTATTTAGAAATACTTACTAGTTATAAGTATAGAAGAAGTATATAAAGACTAGAAAGAATATAATCCTAAAGAAATAAAGTTTATACTATTTTAGGAATAGATAAAGTAATATATAGTTATAGTAAGAAGAATACTTATATAAAGAGAGTAGTAATACTTTATAAGAAAAATATAATAGATTAATAAAGCCTATATACTAAGAATACTAGTAGTATACTATATCTTAATAATAGATATACTAGAAAAAGATTAGTACTAGGAAAGAGATAACAAAATAATAGATCTAAAACATCTAGTATATTTTAAAGTATTATAGATATTATACTTAGATAAGAATTATACTATATATAGAAACTCTAAAGTAAATAATAATATATAGCCTATAAGGAAAAGAGGCTATAACTATACAAGAGTAATTCTAGTAGAAGATATCTAGGGATAAGAAATTATACTAAAAGAAGGTTACTTAGTAATAAGGCCTAGACTAAAACTATCTAAAAAATACGTCCTAGGAAGACTATAGTATAAATATATATACAATAAATATCGAAAATATAAAGAATATAAACTTAGAGTAAGGTTATAGCTCTAAAAAGATAGATAATTTATAAAAACACCTAAGTAAAAAAGACTAGAAAGTATAAGAGGCCTATATATTATAAAAATAAGTACTTACTAAAGAAAGAAAGTATAATTAATAATTAATAGTAGAGCTACAAGAAACTTTATATTAAAGAAGTTTATAGAAATATAAGGAATATATTATATAATAAAGAAGTACTCTTAATAACTAAGTACGATTAAAGGAAAACTATTCTAAGAACCTATTAGGTTCGAGATAGTTTTCTCTATACTAGAGTTAGAAGGAATAACAATTAAAAATATAATAATAGATATAATAACAATTAATAAAGAACAAGAGATAATACTAGGAATACTATAGTTGTAAATAACTAACCTATATATTAATTAGAGAATAGGAAAAATTAATTATTATAAAATAGAAAAACTAAAAGCTAATATTAGTATATGCAAAGGAGAATTCTTAGAAGAGTATAAGAAGTAGGAAAAATAACTTATAGAGCCTAAAGACTACTTTCTAAAATATTAGCTATAGGACTTAGTAATAGAACTAGAAGAAAAAAAAAACGTAGAATAGAGCCTAGTTTACTAAAAAATAGAAGAAAAGTCTAAAACTAAATAAGCGTTTATTAAAAACGTACTAAAAAAAGAATAGATATAAAAATCTAAATCTTTAGTAGTATATAGACTTATATTTATAGATAAAAAAGAGATAAGTAATAAAAGGCTCTATGTAGATTTTAAAAAAACTAATGTAGTTATAAGTAAGAACTAATACCTATTACTACAAATTAACATAATATAAGATAAGCTACGAAAAGTAAAAATCTTTACAAAACTAGATATCTAGAACGTATACTACTAAATTAGAATTAAAGAAAGTAATAAATAGAAAATAGTATTTAGAACGTAATATAAACTATATAAATACCTAGTTATACTATTTAGTCTAATAAACGCGCTAGTAGTATTCTAAGAAAAGATAAATATAGTACTAAGAGAGTACTTAGATATATTTACATTTGTATACCTAGACAACATCCTTATATTCTTAGAAATAGAGGAAGAATACGTATAATACGTATATAAAGTACTAGAAAAGCTAGTAGAAAGTAAATTATTCTTTAAGATAAGAAAATATAAGTTCTATACAAAGAAAATAGATTTCTTTAGATTTATTATTAAACTAGGAAAAATTAAAATTAACTTAGAAAAGATTAGATTAATTAATAAATAGCTAACACCTAAGAACCTAAGAGAAGTATAATAATTTTATAGCCTAGCTAACTTTTATAGAAAGTTAATAGTAAGATAGTCTAAAGATATAGAACTAATAATAAGGCTTATAAAGAAAGATACGCTATTTAAATAGATAAAAGAATATAACAAAGTATTTAATAAGATTAAAAAGAAGTTTATAGAGAACTTAGTTATTAGAATATATAACTTAGACCTACTAGTAATAGTAAAAATAGACGTATCTAACTTAGTCTATAGAATAGCACTAATACAAGAAGACCTAAAGATAAAAAAAAAAATACTTAGTTAAATACTTCTCTAAGAAAATAAAAATAGTAGAGCTTAACTACTTAATCTATAATAAAGAGATACTAGTAATTTACAAAGTATTTAAATAATAGAGAGTATACCTATAAGGAGTAAAATATTAAATAAAGGTCTATATAGACTATAAGAATCTTATAGAATTTATACTAAATAAGGAACTATTATAATAAAATATAAGATAGTAGGAATTCCTATTAATATTTAATATAGAAATTATATATATAAAAGGGAAAGACAACTAATTTATAGACGCCCTTAGTAGAAGGCTAGACTTATAAGAAGAAGTAAGTACTACTAGAATAGTTCTAGTTAAGAACAAAAAAAGATATTTAGTCCTAAATATACCTAAAATAGCTTTAATACTTAAAAGAAAAAGTAGTAAGCTAGATAAATAGATTTAGAAAATAATATAAGAAGTATCTAAAGAAATAGAAAAACTAGAAATCTAAGAAGGACTAGTATAAGCTTATAGAAGAATATATATTCTAAAAAAGATCTAAAGAGAATTTATATAATAATTTTATAAATTACTAGTATATAGTTATTAAGGTATTAAGAAAATATTAGATAGACTACTACAAGACTATTATATCCTAAAAGTAAGATAAATAGTAATAGAAGTACTACAAGACTATATAGAATACTAAAGAAATAAATATAATAGATACGTACTATATAGAATACTATAACTAGTAGAAGTACTAAGATAACTATAGAGAGTTATTATAATAGACTTTATTACAAAGTTACTTAAGTCTAAAGATCTAATATTAGGAGTTAAGTATAATAGAATCCTAATAATAGTAAATAAGCTTATAAAGTACTTATACTTTAGACTATATAAAGAAAAAAGTAGAATAGAGGTTACTATATATTAGGTTCTAGGAACTATAATTAGCTAATATAAGCTACTAGATAAGATTATTATAGATAAAGATATACAATTTATATTAAAACTATAGGGAACTATTATAGCGTAATTAGGAATTAAATATATAATATTAATAGTATACTACTTATAAATAGATAGATAGTTAGAATAAATAAATTAGATAGTAGAATAGTACTTAAGGTACTACCTTAACTATAACTAGAACAATTAATTATAGTTACTACCTATAGTATAGTTAGTATATAATAGTATAAAGAATATAGTAATAAAAGTATTACCTTTCTTTATAAACTATAGATTTAACTCTAGTACGTATAGAATACTAAGATTAGAGATATCCTAGTCTCTAAGAGGAAAAAACTTTACTAATAGACTTAAAGATATATATAATTAACTAAGATAAGATATAGAATTTCTATAAGACTAAATAGTAAAGTACTATAACAAAAAATATAAAGAAGGACTCTAATTTAGAAAGAAAGAAAAAGTATAGTTAGTATAAAAAAATATTAAAAGTAAAAGACTAAGCTTAAAACTAAACTATATTAAGATAGAACTATATAAAATTAAGAAAGAAGTTACGCTAGTTATATTTAAATTAAAGCTACTAAATAAGATAAGAATATACCTAACTTTTTATATAGTATTACTAGAGTAAGTACTATAAAACGTAGAACTACTAGTATATAAAGTAGATATATATAGAGAATAAGAAGAATAAGAAGTTAAAGAAATCTTAGTATACTAGTTCTATAATAGTAGGAACTACTACTTAGTAAAATAGATAGGTATAGATAAGAAAGAGAAACTATAGGAAAATATATAAGAACTAGAAGATAATATTAACTACTTTAAGAAACTAGAGGAGTTCTAAAGTTAAAACTCTCTAGAACGCCTAGTAGTAAACTAAGAGAACTACTATTACTACTAATAGATAGAAAAGTAATAGGAATATCTAATATAGGACCTACTATAGTAGTATTAAACGCTTTATCTAAGTCTAGCTTAGCTTCTAGAGCTACTAACTACTTAGCTAATTTCTTATTATTTAACGCCTTTATTTTACAAAGATAAGAAAGATAAGCTTAATTCTCTACTAGCTTACTCTACGCAAGCTCCTAGATTTACTTACACTTAGCTTTAGCCTCTATAATTTAAGATAGTAATTTCTTTTAAGTCTAGTTAATAGCTTTCTCTATTATTATTAAGTTTAGACGTAAGAATAAGTATAATAAATATATACTTAGAAAGAGAGATACTAGATATATTATAAAAACTACGTATATTTATATAAATATATACCTTATAAGCCTTACTATTATTTATAGAAATAATATAAAGAAGAGATTTAGGGTTTAATTTAAGAGAAGCACAATAAGAGTAAAGAAATATCTTAATACTATTACGTAATACGTAATTAGTAAGAAGATAGTAATAATATATAAATAAAATAACTATAGAGAGTAATAAAGAGCTATAAATTAATAAAGAAAGTAGATTAATAACTTTAGCTCTAAGAAAGATAAATAAGGACCTACTTAGAAGAGGAGATAGTATTATAGTAGTAACAAAAGAACTATAGATAAAACTAATTAGCTTTACAATAACTAATTTAGACTTATATAACCCTAAAGAATAAGGACTTAATTAGGAAGCTACGTATAACTAGGATACCTAGAGTAATCTATAATCTATAGGCTCTTAGTATTAATAGATTATAGATTAGAGTAATCTATAATCTATTAGTCTTAGTAACTATAGATTAATAAATTATAGTAAGTATATAGTTAGTAACAATGCGCATTATTAGGATAGTATTAGTAATTTAATTATTAACTACAAGTAACAATACAAGATAGTTATAAAATATCTTCTATTTATTTATAGCTTATTGTAGATCCTAATATAAACTTTTGTTATTAACTTTTAATCTACTAATATATTAATAGGTTATTAGAAAGTTAACTCTAGTAACCCTATTATATTTACGTTCTTAGCTTCTACTATATATTTATATATATAGTTATTAACTTAGATTACTTCTTTTATTAAGTCTTCTAATATCTTAATTATAGCTTTACTACGTATTAGCTTATTTTAAATATTACTTTTAAGTTTTTATTAAAATATCTTTATTAATAACTTATTATTCTATTCTATTTATATTACGTAGCTTTAGAACTTATTAGTATAGTTTACTACTACCTTGTTTTATTATAGCTACTATATTACGCGCTCTACTACTACTATCTTATTTACTAGTATTAAGGCTTATTATACTTTATCTTTAAACTTAATCTATTTTTTAAATATCTTATTATAGTTATTATTATTATTATTAAGGTATTTTTTAAGGTATAGCGTAACCTATTTCTCTACCTTACTTCTTATATAAGATAATATAAGTATAGCTCTATCTTTATCTTAAACTTAGTTTACTTTAAAGAAGAGATTAAGTTATAAGATCTATAGCTTAAGCTTATTCTATTTTCTATAGTAGAAGTCTAGCTTAGTAACCTTAGAAGTAGTAGTATAGGTTACTCCTATACGCTAGTTATTTATATTTATTAACGTATTACTTATCTTAAAAGTATTTAATATATTAAGACCTTAGAACTAGGTAAAGGTAATAAGAGTAAGTAAGCTTCTATAAGATAGGCGAGGTTAATAAACAAGTTAGTTACTTAACTTAATTAATAGTTAGCTCTTATTAGAGTATTACGAGGTATATAAGTATTAATAAGTAGATAAGAATCTAATTAAAGTATTAGTTGTAATACTCTATTAAGATAAGATAAAAAGATAGATTAAATATAATAGTCTATAAAAGTCTATTAACGTTCCTATATACTTACTATCTAGTGTTTATTCCTAAGCGCTTACTCTAGAGCGTTTGCTCTAGAGCGCTTATTCTAGAGTGTTTACTCTAGAGCGTTCGCTCTAGAGCGTTTACTACTAAATAGTTACGTGTTCTACTGCGCTGTATTGCCTAGCCTAATCGCGTGCGATACAACGGCTTACCTACCGCTTAGTATCGTAACAATTACTTAGCTAAAGATATATTTAGACCTCCTAGTAATACTAATTATAAAGCCTTTCTTATCTATATTGTATATATACTATAGCTCTATCTAATATTCTTCTATCTTCTAATATAATAAGTTAAAGTATAGCTTGTACTTTATATAAGAATTAGCTTTATAGTGTTTATAGTTAATACTAGTAGTCTATTTAGATACAAGTAAGCTCTAGTTTTAATAGAGGAAGCGAGTTACCTAGCTCTAGCTAATAGTCTCGTAAGCTACCTATAACGCTAAGTTTCTTATTATCTCTCTTGTAGGTAGAAGGCCTCTCTCTGTAAGCTTTTTAATATACTGTACAAGCTTATCCTCTTGCTGTAGGCTGAGCTTTCTCTAGTTGAGTTTCTTAGTCTGATTTGAGCTTGTCAGGCCTTAGTGTCTTCGGCGTAGCGTATATGCTTCAACATTATGTTTGGCAGCAATCTTTCTATATAAAAAACCTTCTCCTAGTTCTTGCGATTCGATTTCTTCAATTGCAGCTTGAATCGGGTCCATATTGGTGGAGTTATCGCGTGTTGTAGAAACTCAAGTTTGGTGGGGGTGGGGCATCACGCGAACTGAGGCATCACGCGCACAGACACGTTAGCTCCTTTAGCGTAATTAGCTGGTAAACGAGCACGATTAACGCTAGGATGTGTTTGAAGATATTAGTATTGTCTAACCTACTAATTTGCTACATTATCTACTCGTACAGAGAGTCTAGCCCTAGTAGGAACGACTCTAGCTTCTTTAGCACATACTGCTACCTAGAAGAAAGTGTTGTTTACGTTAGATACTAGATACTCTAGCACGGCGACTCGCGTCTTATCGTCGTACCTCTTCTCCTATACTAACTACGACACCTTTTGTTTAATAAAGGTACTAACAGCTACTAATGTAGACTCTGCGTTTAGCTCGAGGCTTAGCCTTACCTTGTAACCTGCCCGCTTTAGCCGCTCCTCGATGTTAGGCTAGTTGCGGCTAGAGACGATCTACTTAACACAGGAGGACGTAGAGGACTACTTTTTAACAAAGTTAAGTAGCTTTAGCAAGTTAGTAACGCACTTATCTAGCGCGTTAATGATTAGGTAGGTAGCGTTTAAGCTTAGGTCCTATAGCACGTCCGCAAAGATCTCTATTAAGACGACCTAGGTATTCGTATCCTTAAACATAGTTCTGCCTACGTAGTTGTACCTCTTGCGGACATGCGGGATAAGTAACAGCTATTAGCTAACAAGTAAGTACAATAGCCTACGTAGCACGGCTATAACGCTATTAATGCGCGAGTTAGTAGCCTAGTAGAAGAAGTAGGATACGAGAGCAGTCTTAATTACTAACTTCTGTAGCTCGTTAATAATGCTACAGAGTAGCATCGTCTTGCCTTTACTAGGATCGCTATTTACCTACAGCAACTGGCTCTGCGAGTTATGTTGCTATTGCAGGAAACTAGCATTGTTAAGGATCTAGTAGTACAAGTCTTTTAGCAAGCCGCCTTTTGTATCTTTAATGCGCTTCCTATTATCGTAAGGGTTGGTAAGGCGCAAGCCCTGAAGGTACTAATTCAGGATGTTAGCCTTGTTTATAAGCTGTGCGAATGCTCTATGTAAGCCTTCGCCGTAGAATAACGTTATTTGAACTCCTAAGATGCCTATCAAACCGTACGCTCGGTCTTCTGGAAATTTAGTCTCCTGGTGTTCGCTCTAATTTGTTCGCTTATTAATACTGAACTATAACAAAGGAACGCCTAGGAGCGCTACATCTAGTATTCTCGTCGCTTTACAGATGTGTGTCTGCAGCGAAGTCTTGTCGCCAAGTTTCCTCCATTCTTTCAAGAAGAACTCTACAGATGCTAGCGCTAGTAGCTCTTAGAGGGTCCAACCACGAGTGAACCATCGGCTCGCCCGAAAGGCTGTGGCCCAGGGGTACTCGGCAAGCCAAGTGTCCGCTTTTCGCTTACCATACGGGACATCCGACAGAAAGATATAGCATCTGGCCGCGTTCTGGTACCAGCGGAACATGGAGGATATAGCCTCTCGGAGTTCGACCTGATCCGCTTTGTTGATGCAAACTCAACCTATACTTGTGTCAAAATTGATGTCAAAATTGATGCACACAAAACTGATATGATAAACGTGATTGATGGATAGAATTGAGTGATTTGAGTAACTGATTCCAATCTCTGATCTCCTGTTTTCTTGTTCCTTTCTGCCAGTCTATATATCCCTTGATTCTCTAGCTGGCACTGATGCGCAGATGTGCAGTAGTTGAGTTGAGTTAGTGGCGAGCTAGGTTCGATCGATCGCCATCTCGATTCTCATCTGAATCTCACATGCTAGCTCGGCGCTCAACGTCAGTTCTAGCGACGTTACAGCTGGCAGTATCACAGCCGGTGCTTTGTGATTGAGTTAGTGGCGAGCTAGTATCGTGCACTAGCATCATCGCAGATCGATCGCCATCGCCGATCTCCAACGTCGCCAGAAGCTCGCGAGCCAGCCGGATGAGCCAATTCGCAAGCTCCATCTCTGAGCTGAGTCAAGATTGCGATCTCAGCTTGGAGCAGTGTTGAGCGCGAGCAATCGTTGCGCTGGAGCTCTAGCAGCAGCTCGTAAGATCGTTGCGCTCTAATCTGACAACTTGTGACAACATCGACTTTATTCAACCGCTTACACAACCTACAATGTTATACTACTTGGCTTATTTTTCAGATTATGTAATAATCCCATCCTCTAATATCTAAACCTCCTTCCTATTTCTATGAACTTTAGTAGATGTACATCTCCATTCCCTATAGTTAAACTATTATAGTAGGTAATTATATAATTCCGTACAAGTAATCTAATAGAGTATAAATTAAAGAATTTTAGATCCATGAGCAAAATGAGGTATTCGACTAGACAGCCTGGTGAGTCAAACAACCGAACTATTCGAGCATCCTACTAATTGTTCTAGAATATTAAACTTAGGATAAAGAGTGAAGAGTGTAAACTTAGCTATAGCTCAGCCACGGGCCTGATTTCATGCCCGCGTTGTATGAATAGGGATTAGAGAATAGAAAAGTTAGTCTTGGGCAAAATTGTTACTAAGTAAGGAAATAGAACTCTTGTTGTGCTAAAAGGATAAGTATATTCTACCGACAATTTCGGTAGCAAATGCCGACCCTTTCGTAGGGTATTGTCGTCTGTGGTGAGTCTGTATAGTGCAGCATGTGTCTACCTAAAAGTGGTCGAGTCCCATTTGAGCGGATCGCCCCGCGCAAAACTCCAGTTTCTTAAAGCCATTTTTGGATTTCCCATTCCCTGTAAGAAAGTCCTGGAAACTGACCTCTTGACCTTCTTCCCATGTGTGCGACAAAATTGTGTATGGAGGGATAGTGTCGTTGCCGACCAAGTCTGCTGTGAGACATAATGACCGTCGCTATTCCGTCATAACAGACGCATGTTTGTTACGCGCACGCGTTGGGAAGGGCTGTCAACCGGCAGCGAATGCCGCACATGCCGTTTCTACTAGTGATAGCATTCTTTCGGCCATATTTGCGTTAGATTAGATGACTCTCATTGAGCTTGTTTTGCTCTGATCTTTGGGCAAGCCTCTTCGCTTTGGCTGATGATGGAAGGAGGCATTGTAGCCTGGCGAGGATCTGGTGGGGTTCAACCGGTCGGCAGCACAGCCCCAAGGAGCGGCGGGGCTATAGCTCAGCCTTGCAGCCACCCAATAGACTGAATTGCCGATAGTAGTAGCAAGGCTAATGGATCCGGTGTCCCTTTATCTAGAATTTTATGGTCCTACATGTGTCAATCTACATGAATTGATATGTCTTTCTTGAGTCTCCTCTAATCTCTAGTCAAATCTCCTTCTCTTTGACTTTTGCTCAAATAGTTTTCACAGGAGCGTGCTTCTTCAACAACTATATTCGGAGTATCTCAAACAAAGACAGGCTAGACTGCCCCAGTCGTTTCAAAGATCAAATTTGAACGAATGTGTATTTGAGTTATGGAGGGTGTTATTCGCCCTATCTGTACTACGCAAAATTGCTGACCACTATTGCTACTCTGAACTTCAAGCGAGATGTGATAAGATCTAGTGCCTATGCATAGGGGCATCTAAACCGGGAATCTGTGCGTGCCCTATATGCTGTCAGTGCGTATAAGCCTTATTTAGACGTCCAACTTGCATTTCTCAAGATCGTCTTGAACGACTCTCTTGACATTACACTTCTTGGCATTCTCAATGGCCTGATTCTTCAAGTCCTTGCACTTGGCACCCATACAATTAGTAGCATCCATACCCTTCTGCAGTTCGTCATCTTGCCATCCAAACACATAGTCAGCATGCTGGCCAAGTCCTGTGTTGTCGCCATAGCTGAAGTAGAATGGGTTAGGATCGCCAGACTTCCACTCGTTGTTGAAAGGCGTTGTGTCCCATACAACTTCGTACATAAGCTGTGGGATCCGAACAGGATGCGTAGAGGGGCAAGAACCACCAAGGCTAAGGAAATTGGCCGGGCCGGATATAGGATATGCAACGTGAGATTTGTGATCTGGGCTATCGAGGTTTACACCATCCCAGCAGCTGAAGTATCAATTAGATCAAAGTCTTTCAAAAGATATTCTTTGCATATACATACGTAGGGAAAAGGATGTTCGAACGTATGCCTCCCTTGCAAGGGGCACTGGGCATCTTTTGAGTGTCGAGTCTGTGCTTATCATTAGCTATGGAGTTTGAGACACTGGTATTGTCCATAGCACCAACTTATTGTCCGCACATGGAGCGGCATTGTCTCCACCAAAGTTAGGCCCAGTATAGCAGCGGAAACAATTCTGCATTTTCATCTTGGGATCGACTTTGCGATTGGTTGGATCGCCAGCTAGCATACGGAATCCCTGGAGTGCCTGGTCAGCCATCGCAATAAGCTATCGATGTTTGACGTACATGCTGAAAGGCTTTGACCTTCCCAGGTTGAGCTGAGACATAGTATACAAGAACACCGCCATCAATCTTGGTGCTGAAGTCGTCATTGAATTGTCGTCTGTGCATCGAAGATTAGCTTGATCTTGGACGTAACATAACCAGAAGTTCATACGCAGCGCCTAGTTGCTTCACACGCTTATACGTCCCATTCTTTGGTGATTTAAAGTAAAGGTTAGCTGTCCAGTAGTTGCTAAGGTCTTTGGAGAATGCGCATGTTGTGCAAGAAGCAGTTTTGGAAACATCGCCAGTGGTCATTGTCATGTTGAAGCCATTTCCTCCGACAATCTGATGTTGATGTGGAGAAGGGGCCTGGCCCGGATTGACTAAGGGATCAAGTCGATCAATGACAACTTGCGCGCACCCAAATCTCAGCATCGTCGTGCCACCTTGTCTTTTGCTCAATCTGCTAGTGAGCCATGTTGGTGCATCCAAAGAAGGAGCTGCCTGAGTGAGTGCAGCCAGGGTGAGTAAGATAAGCCAAAGCATAGTGAAACTTCAGTCGCAGTCCGTTTCTCGTGAGTACTGAGAAGATACAGAATCGTGTCGTGCAATTGTAAGGGATTCTTCGAAGAAGCGTATGGATTTTAGATTTATAATGGTCGTTACATGCCGATATTATTGCAACTGCCGAAGCGTTCCCACCATGCAGGCCGCCCATTACTTGCATTTTGTCCTGCTATTAATATGGCAGTATCTATTCCCTGCTGTTTGTAGGGTTTTCGTTTGGTCCACTCCTAGCCATAGCAATATATCGTATATGATCGACTAAACTCTGTGGGCCTAAACTTCCTTGGCATGGTTGCGATACCACAGACACCAATACGACCTCATTGATTCAGTAATATGCACTATGGTAAGGCGTGACGAAGTTAGATAACAAGAGTAGGATGGGGCCTAAGCAAGATGGTATCACTCAGTCGCAGGTAGCGAGGGTGAGTTGTGAGCGACAAAGCTTTGTACTCTCCAAGAAACATGAATCCTAGCTACGGTCCCTATCTGTGTGATCACCTAGTCGTATATACGCACACCGTCATTTCTTAGTTAGCGTGTTGGTGTTCGCTGATAGACTTGTCACGTGGTCTGCCTAATGTACTGTGTTTGCCTTGCCTCGGCTAGGTTTATGACTTGAGTCTAAAAAAGCAGATTCCGGAATATCCGGAATACTTCAACATAGGTGATAATACACGGATGTAAAAATAGTCTACAGGGGAATATAGTAGCAAGAGAAAAGAATACTTCAAGGAACACTCTCTTACTAGGCACCTAACATCTTAAAGCGCGCCTAAATATCCTGCACATTAGTAAAAACAAGCTACTCTTACGCCTTCTAACTAGTATACTTCCTCGTATTTAGAATTAACGCCTAATCTAGCTCTAGTAGACTATACGTAATTATGCGCGTTGTAACAAGGTCACCTGTCGTCGACTACAAGTAACTACTAGGGTGTTAGTAGATTAGAAGGTAATAACAAAAGCTCGTATTATAATTAGCAATAACTGTAAACAATAGTTAATTTGTGTGTACAATATCAAGTATTAGCGTTCTAGGTTAGAGATTAGATTACTAATACTATCCTAATAACGTGTTTTATCACTCCTTAGCCTATATTACTCCTCAGCCTACCCTAAAAACCTACTAAAAATCGCAAAAACCACACCTTAATATCTTAACAATAGCTTAATAATAAATTCTAGAATTCTAATTCTATCTTTAAATAGCTATTTTAAGGCTCTTATTTAACTTAGAAGGTAAATTTATTATATAGTTCTAGAGGTATTACAATTTAGCTTAAAATTAGGGGCTAAAACTTAGCATCTTTATAACTACTAGGTATATTATTATAGTACTTCTATAAGTACTTCTAAGTTAGTATAGAAAGCTTGTTGTAAAATTTTAGAATTTATTATTAGACTATTGTTAAGATATTAAGGTATAGTTTTTAAGATTTTTAGTAGGTTTTTAGGGTAGGCTAAAGAGTAATATAGGCTAAGGAGTAATAAAACACGTTAATACGTATTTCTATTAACTATATACTTGCACTAATCTGTTTATATAATATTATAGATTACTCTAATCTATTATACGTATTTATAGATTACTCTATAGGTTACGTATCTAGGTTGTAGTTTATTTCCTAATCTAAGTTATTACTTTACTTATCCTATACTTTATTAGTACTTAAGTTAAGACTAATTAGTTCTATCTTGATTTCTCTTATTACGCCTATAATACTATCCTCCCCTCTAGGTAGGTTCTAGTTTATTTACTCTAAGGCTAAGGTTATTAATCTAGTTTCTTTATTAATATTAAGTTCTTTATCTTCTTTTATACCTACTAAGTCTACCCTTTATTATCTTTAATTAGTAGATTACGTATTACGCTATAGTATTACTATATTTCTTTATTCTTGTTATAAATCTTTAAATCCTCTATTAGATTATATTTCCTTAAAATATAGTAAAGCTTATAAGGCGTATATTTATACTAATACTTATTTATCTTATAATCTTTCTAGTATATCTCTAGTAGAATATAAGTTAATAATACTTATTTATACGTCTATACTTATTTATAATAGAGAGAGCTATTAACTATACTTAAGATAAACTATCTAAATAGATTATAGAAGCTAAAAAGGAATATAATTAGATTCTAAGTATATAAGTAGAGAATTATACCTATTTAGCTTATCTTTATAAAATAAAGGCCTTAAATAATATAAAGTCTATTAAGTAAGCTATTCTTTTAGAGTTTAAGCTTAATTTTAAAATTACTATAGAGGCTACTCTAGCTCCTATTATATTAAATAATCTTATTATCTCTCTATCTAGTAGTAATACTATAGACTTTCTTAGTTTACTATAAAGTATTCTAGAGAGTTTTAATTTTAGAACTCTTTTAGTTTCTTAGAGTAGTTAAGGTTATCTTCTAGTTCCTATATTTTTTTCTATAGTTATCCCTTCTTATTACTACCTATCTATTTTACTAAGTAGTAGTTCTATCTATTATAGAACTAGTATACTAAGATTTCTTTAACTTTTTATTCCTCTTATTTTCTATATATATCTATTTTATATACTAGTAGTTCTATATTTTATAGTACTTTTTCTAGTAGTACTATATAGAATATTAGGTATATCTTTATTTTACTTAGTAGTTTTAGTCTAAATATAACTAGTATAACTTCTTTCTTTACTTTATATAGTTTTATCTTAATATAATCTAGTTTTAAACTTAATTATTTACTTTTAATATATTATAGATCTCTTATTATTAACTATAGTAACTCTTTATAAGTACTAAGAGATTAGAAGATAATAATAAAAGCTTTTAGTATAATTTGTAATAGGCTATAAATAATAGAATAATTCTTGTAATATTAATATATTATCGCTTGTAGTTAATAATTAAATTACTAATACTATCCTAATAATATATATTTCTATTAACTATATACTTATACCTTCTTAGTAGCTTTATAACTTTATATTTACTAAGATTATAAATTTATAAATTTATTACGTATCCTTATTATAGTTAGTTTTCTAATTAAGTTTATTTCCTTATAGGTTATATATATTATTATCTTCTATAGTAGGGCTAATTAGCTCTATCTAATTTTCTCTTGTTATAGTTATAATACTATCTCCTCTTTTAGATAGGTTCTTATTTCTCTACTCTAGAGCTAAAGTTATTAGTCTTATATCTTTATTAATTATTAGTTCTTTATTACTCTTTATATTATCTTACTCTTAGTATAATAAACTTCTTTTTATAGCTTATATTATTTATAATAAAGTTAAGATATTTCTTTATTATTATTATACCTTATTAGGTCTTTTATACCTTATATCCTTAAAGGATAGTAAGTATTATAATAAGTATATTTCTTTAGGTATTTCTTTTATAGAGTATAAGTATTCGATTTCTATATAGTCTTTCTCTACTAAGTTATATAGGGTAAGCTATTAATAGAGCTTAAGAGAAATTATTATTATAGCTTACTATAGCTAAAGCTAAGTATAAGTTAACTTTTTATAAGCTAGTAAAGCTTTATTCTTATATTAAGTGTCTCTATAAGTTAAAAGCTTATAATAATACTAAGTTATTTAAATAGTCTTATATAATAGAAGCTAAGTTAGATTTAGATAATATATTAGTAGCTATTCTAGTTCTTATCTTATTAAGCGCTCCTATTACTTCTCTATTTATTAGTAGTATTACGAATTTTCTTAATTTACTATAAAGTAATCTAAAGAGTTTTAACTTTAAAACTTTTCTAGTTTCTTAAAGTATTTAAAGTTATCTTCTAGTTCTTATATTTCTTTCTATAGTTTTCTTTTTTTATCTATACTTATCTATTTTACTAAGTAGTAATTTCTTTTATTATAGAACTAGTATACTAGGATTTTCTTTACTTTTTATTTCTCTTATTCTCTATATATATCTACCTTGTATACTAGTAGTTCTATATCTTATAGTACTCTTTCTAGTAGTACTATATAAAATATTAAGTATATTCTTATTTTATTTAGTAGCTTTAATTTAAATATAACTAGTATAACTTATATTTTAATTTTATATAGTTTAATTTATAGATAATTTAGTTTTAGACTTAATTATTTACTTTTAATATTTCTTTATAGTACCTATACTTTTTCTCCTTTTCTAAATTAAGGTCTTTTTATATATTTTTTATTATAGTATTTTACTATTTAATTATATAAGAACTTTATATCTTATCTTAGTTAATTATATATATCTTTAAGTCTACTAGTAAAGTTTTTTATTTTTAGAGACTAAAATACTTTATATCTTAGTATTTAGTATAAATTAGAGTTAAATCTATAGTTTATAAAAAAAAGTAATACTCTAGTTACTATATTTTTTATACTATTATATACTAACTATACTATAAGTAGTAGTTATACCTAATTATTTTAGTTATAGTTAAGGTAGTATCTTAGGTATTATTTTACTATCTAGTTTATACGTTCTAATTATCTATCTATTTATAGATAGTATACTATTAATATTATATACTTTACTCCTAATTATATAGTTATTATTCTCTATAGTTTTAATATAAATCTTATATCTCTATCTATAATAATTTTATCTAATAGTTTATATTAGCTTATTATAGTTCCTAGGATCTAGTATATAGTAACTTCTATTTTACTTTTTTCTTTATATAGTCTAAAGTATAAGTACTTTATAAGTTTATCTACTATTATTAGGATTCTATTATATTTAACTCCTAATATTAAGTTTTTTAACTTTAGTAACTTTATAATAAAATCTATTATAATAATTCTCTAAAGTTATTTTAGTACTTTAACTAGTTATAGCTTTCTATATAGTATATATCTATTATATTTATTTCTATAATATTCTATATAGTCTTATAGTACTTCTATTACTAGTTATCTTACTTATAAAATATAGTAATCTTATAAAAGTATACCTAAAGTTTAATTAATACCTTAGTATTTATATACTAGTAGTTTATAAAATTATTATATAAACTCTCTTTATATTTTATTTAGAATATATATTCTTCTATATACTTTAGTAAGTCCTTTTTATATCTTAAGATTTTTTATTTTTTTAAAAGCTTTTTCTATTTCTTTCTAAATCTATTTATCTAGCTTACCTTTTTCTCTTAAGTATTATTGCTATTTTTAGTATATTTAAGACTAAGTATCCTTTATTATTTTTAACTAGAACTATACTAGTAGCGTTTACTTCTTTCTATAAGTTTAGTCTTTTACTAAAAGTATTTATAACTTAGTTATCTTTTTCTTTAGTATATATAACTTTAAAGTTAAATATTAATAGAAATTCCTACTATCTTATATATTATTATAATAAGTCTTTATTTAGTATAAATCCTATAAGAATTTTATAGTCTATATAGACTTTTATTTAGTATTTTACTCTTTATAAGTATACTCTTTACTATTAAAATACTTTATAAATTACTAGTATCTCTTTATTATAGATTAGGTAGTTAAGTTCTACTAGTTTTATTTTCTTAGAAAAGTATTTAACTAGATATTCTCTTTTTATAACCTAGTCTTTTTATATTAGTACTATTCTATAAACTAAGTTTAATATATCTATTTTTACTATTACTAGTAGTTTAAAGTTATATATTCTAATAACTAAGTTTTTAGTAAACTTTTATTTAATCTAATTAAATACTTTATTATATTCCTAAGTTTATTTAAATAGTATATTGTTCTTTATAAAGTTTATTAATAGTTCTATTATTTTAAATTATTTTATTATTAACTTCTTATAAAAATTTACTTATCTATAAAACTATTATACTTCTTATAGGTTTCTTAGTATTAGCTATTCTTAGATTACTTTAATCTTATTTAGGTTATTTCTTATTTTTCTTAGTTTAATAATAAATCTAAGGAAGTCTATTTCTTTTATATAGAACTTGTATTTTCTTATTTTAAAAAATAGTTTATTTTCTACTAGCTTTTTTAGTACTTTATATACGTACTATATATATTCTTTTTTATTATAAGTTAAAGCTTTACTCTATATAATTTAAGTAAGACTATAGTAGTAAGTAAGCTATATAAGCTATTTAAGCTACTCTACTATATATAAGTAGCTTAGCTTAGAAATCTCTTTAATTAATAATTATCTCTTACTTATTCTTAAGCTTATATCTTGTAATATTTTTCTATTTCTAAGAATATAAAGATATTATCTAGGTATATAAATATAAATACATCTAGATATTCTCTTAAGACTATATTAATTCTTTTTTAAAATACTACTAGTATATTTATTAATCTAAAAGGTATAACCATATATTTAAATAGTTTATATTACGTTCTAAATACTATTTTCTATTTATTACCTTTTTTAATTCTAATCTAATAGTAAGTATTTTAGATATCTAGTTTTATAAAGATTTAACCTCTTTATAACTTATTCTATATTTTATCTATATATAGTAATAAGTATTAGTTTTTACTTATAATTACGTTCATGTTTTTAAAGTCTATATAGAGTCTCTTATTACTTATTCTTTTCTTATCTATAAATATAAGTCTATATACTACTAAAGATTAAGATTCTTATATCTATCTTTTCTTTATTATATTCTTAATAAACGTTTATTCTATTTTAAACTCTTCTTCTATTTTTTAGTAGACTAGGCTCTATTCTATATTCTTCTCTTTTTCTAGGTTTATTACTAAATCCTATAGCTAATATTCTAGAAAGTAGTTATTAGGTTCTATAAGTTATTTTTCTTATTTTTTATATTCTTCTAGGAATTTTCCTTTATATATACTTATATTAGCTTTTAATATTTCTTTTTTAGAGTAACTAATTTCTTATATTCTCTAATTAATCTTTAGGTTAGTTATCTATAACTATAGTATTCTTAGTATTATTTCTTACTTATTATTAATTATTATTATACCTATAACTATATTCTTAATTTCTAATCCTTTTAGCTTTAGTATAGAGAGTATTATCTTAAATTAAATAAGTTTTTAGAATAGTTTTTCTTTAATTATACTTAGTTATTAAAAGTATTTCTTTATTATATAAATTATTCTTTAGCTTTCTATAAACTTCTTTAATATAAAGTTTTTTATAGCCCTACTATTAATTATTAGCTATACTTTCCTTTCTTAGTATATACCTATTTTTATAATATATAGGCCTCTAATACTTTATAGCTTTTTTTACTTAAGTTTTTTTTTAAATTATTTATTCTTCTAAAGCTATTACTTTATTTTATACTTATAGTTTTTATATTTTAGATATTTATTATATATATACTTATACTATAGTTTTTTTTAAATATATTCTTTTAATAGTTTTAGGCCTAGTTAGATTACTATATATTTTTTATTAAGTATTTTAATTACTTTCTAACTTTAGATATCTTTTCTTATAATTATATTTATATAGTTATATCCTCTTCTTTATACTAGCTATATATAGTTATATACTTTAAGTTCTTTATATATATAGTAATTTATATTTAAGTATAATATCTATAATATCCTAGTATATACTAGATATTCTAGATCTATTCTTTTATTATCTCCTACCTAGTATCTATTTTTTTTAGGTATTATAGTTATTAGAATATAGTATACTATTAGTACTTTTAGTATATAAGCTTTATTAATCTATTATATCTTTTTTATAAAGAACTACTTTTCTTTTTATATAAGTATTCTTCTTACTATAACTATATATTACTTTATCTATTATTAGAATATTATAAACTTTATTACTTTAAAATTATATTCTTTTTAGTTTTTATATACTTCTTTTATACTTATAACTAGTAAGTATTTCTAAATAAACTTCTATTCTTTATTTATTCTTCTATATCTATTATTATATAGCTATTATAGCTATATATCTTTAACTAGGTATACTTTATATTTTTTATATAAATCTATTTCTTACTTCTTTAATATCTTTTAGAAGAAGCTATAGTAGTCTCTTTATCTAGTACTAGTTCTTTAGCCTAGATTATTAGAATCTAAAGCTTTTTCTCTTCTAAGTTTTCTATTAGTAGGTCTATTATATATACTATATTATTTAGCTATACTTTTATTTTTTTTTATTACTACTACTCTATTCTTCTATAAAAACTATCCTACTCTTTATTTACTAAAAAAATATATATAGTAGTTATTTTTATAATAAAAGGTCTAGTAAAGTATTATATATTATAATTCTTTACTTTTAGCTACTTTCTTTTAAGGTTTAGCTTATACTTTTAGTACTTCTTTTTTACTTTTACTTATTTTTAACTAGGCTTCTTTATTTTTTTTAAGATCTTTACTTCTATAATCTTTTATAAAGTATTTTAGCTTTTTATATCTATAGTATATTATATTTTTATTTTATTTTAACTAATAATCTTTTAAGTAGTAGCCTTTCTTACTATAGCTAAAATATATAAAGTCTTTACTTTTCTTCTTTTTTTTATCTTTATTAGTATTAAAGATTATAGAGTCTTTAGTATCTTAGTTTCTAAGTTATCTTCTATACTTATTATTCTTCTATTCTTAAAGATTATTATTAATTTATATTACTTATTATTTTAGAGCTTTTAGTATCTTTAGTTTCTATATATATATTATCTTATATTAGATTTTTAAATTTAGTCTTTATTTAAATTATAATATTAGGAATACTTTATTCTATTCTATATTTTATAATAGTTATTTAAATTATTATATATACTTAAAAATACTCTTATATTATATAAGACTTTTAAGCTTTTTTTTAGCTTATTAGGTAATATCTATATCTCTAAATACTACTTTTATTTATATAGTAAAGTATTTATAACTCCTAAGGTAGCTTTTATTTTATCTTTATATATTCTTAGAGTATATATTATATAATCTATTTAGTAAAGCTTAAACTATCTTATTATATTTTCTTCTAAGTATATTTTAATATATATTACCTTCTTATCTTCTCTATTAAAGTATAGTACTTATATATTAATTTAGAGTTATACTAATACTATAAAAGGTTTTAGTTTCTCTCTTATTTTATTAAACTTCTTAAGTACTAGTATCTTAAGTAGCTTCTTTATTATACTTATTTCTAGTCTTTAAGTAATTAGTTCTATCTAGTGTAATCTTTCTATAATAGATTTAATCTATACTTTATTTTACTTTATATAGTCCTAGAGTTCTTTGTTCTAAATTTCTAGTATATTAATTACTATTTTTATATCTTCTTTTTCTAATATTAAGTTATTAATATAGTTTTTAATTACTTCCTATATAGTATTATCTAATTTATAACTACTTAGAAGTACTTTACTTTTTTTTTTAGTTAAGCTTTTTACTATTATATTAGCTAGACTATATACTACTTATACTTTACTTCTTTTAATAACTAAATTAGTAAAGTATAATAAAGTTACTTATTATTAACTAGAAGTAACTACTAAAAAGTATTAGTAGATTAAAAAGTAATAATAAAAGCTTATATAGTAATCTATAATAAGCTATAAATAATAGAAGATATTAAGAAGTAGCTAGAAGATAATAGTACTTACTATAGGCTATAAGAGATAGTAAAAGGATAATAGATAGTATTTAATAGTACTACTAGTATCTAAGAAAGAATAATACTTACTTTACTTTTTTTATAAGTATTAAGCCTTTTATACGCCTATATAGTATACTAGCCTTACTTTAGATTATAACTATATAATATTATAATCTTTAGTATATTAGCTTTACTCTTAACTTATACTAGAGTTTATAAAAGTCTTAAGTATTTAATAAATACTTATTATAAAGTTTTTCTCTCTTACTAGTATCTTTACTAGCTTTTTAAAGTATAACTTTAATAAAAACTTTAAACTTTTAAGAAAGTAGAAAAAAGAGTATTTATATACCTTATATACTATACCTATATATTAAGTATATTATTATTATTATACTTATTTATAATATTCTATTTATATTTTAATAATAAGTAAAAGATTATTACTTACGTAATTATATTTACTTTTAGTAAACTTTATATAAAAAATATTTTTCTTTTATAATTATTTTACTTATCTTCTTATTAACTATAGTATATACTTAATATATACGTAGTATACGTTTAGTAATTATTACTATAGTTTACTATCTTTACCTAAAGTTTATTAAGAAAAGTAATATCTATTAAGCTTAGCTTTTTAAGTAAAGTATAAATACTAAGCGCGCTAACTATAATACTTTATATACTACTTACTTATACTACGCTTAAAGTATTTTAACTAAAAAGAAGTATATAATAAGCTAAAAGAATATTACTACTAGTATTATTTCTCTAGTAATTATAGTAGCTTTACTTTAGTAACTATAATATATACTCTTTATATACGCTTTAACTAATATAAATAAGTACTTTTTATACTTAATAAGTACGTTAATTATCTTTATAAGCTTTATAATATATATAATACTACTATATCTAATACTAGTACTTTTAAAACTAACTTAGAAGTATACTATACTAGTATTAAGCTTACTTATTCTTAGTATACTTTTAACTTAGAGCTATTAAACTATAAGTACTTTACTACTTATAGTAGTACTTCTTTAAAAGTACTTACTTAAATACTTATAACTATACTTTAATTTTTAGAGTTTATTTTAACTAAGTAGTATAGCTTTATAGCTTAGTAAAGAGGTTTAGTTAAAGTATTAATAAAGATTTTAAGCTAT
>JALNQF010000355.1:0-41539 GCA_028456385.1 Ophiosphaerella korrae | reverse complement strand
ACTTTATTATTTACTTTAGGGTTTCTATATATTATATAATTCTTTTCTAGGTATAATATCTATAATACTTTAAAATAGGCTAGATATTTTAGGTTTATTATTTTATTATCTCCTTCCTAGTAACTATCTATTCTAGGTCTTATATTTATTAGGACGTAGTATACTATTAGTACTTGTAGTGTATAGGCTTTATTAATCTATTGCATTTTTCTTATAAAGAACTACTATTCTCTTTATATAGGTATTCTTCTTACTATAACTATATATTACTTTATTTATTCTTAAAATAGTATAAACTTTATTTCTTTAAGATTATATTCTTTCTAGTCTTTATACGCTTCCTCTATACTTATAACTAGTAAGTATTTCTAAATAAATTTCTATTCTTTGTTTTGTTCTTCTATATCTATTATTGTATAGCTATTATAGCTATATATATCTAGCTAGGTATATTTTATACCTCTTATACTTTTCTATCTTTTACTTTCTTATAGTCTTTTAAAAGAAGCTATAGTAGTCTCTTTATCTAGTGCTAGTCCTTTAGCCTAGATTAATAGGGTCTAGGGCTCTTCTTTTTCTAAGTCTTCTATTAGTAGGTCTATTATATACGCTATTTCTTCTAGCTATACTTTTATTCTTTCTTTTATTACTACTACTCTATTTCTTTATTATAAGAAGTATTCTACTCTCTATTTACTAGAAAGATATATATAGTAGTTATCTTTATAACAAAAGGTTTAATAGAGTATTACGTATTATATTTCTTTACTCCTAGCTACTTTTTTCTAAGGTTTAGCTTATACTTATAGTGTTTCTTTCTTTTTCTCTATTATCTTTAACTAAGTTTCCTTGTCTTTTTTATAGT
Organism: Ophiosphaerella korrae; assembly: GCA_028456385.1. NCBI lineage: Eukaryota > Fungi > Ascomycota > Dothideomycetes > Pleosporales > Phaeosphaeriaceae > Ophiosphaerella > Ophiosphaerella korrae. The sequence goes on along the minus strand of JALNQF010000355.1, from coordinate 40,674 downwards.
CTTTACTTTTGTAGTCTTTTATATAGTATCCTAGTTTCTTATATTTATAATATACTATATCCTTTTTCTTCTTTAATTAGTAGTTTAGCTACTATACTTATTCTTTTTCTATTCTTAAAAGTCGTTGTTAATTTAGATTACCTATTGTTTTAGAGCTTCTAGTATCCTAGGTTTCTCTATATATATTATTTTGTATTAAATTTTTACGTTTAGTCTTTGTTTAAATTATAATATAAGGGCTAATTTGTTCTATTCTATATTTTAACTTAGTTATTTAAATTATAATATATATTCTAGAATACTCTTATTTTATATAAGCCTTTTAAGTTTCTCTTTAGCTTATTAGGTAATATCTATATCTCTAAATACTACTCTTATTTATTTAGTAAAGTATTTATAGCTTCTAAAAATAGCTCTAGTTTTATCCTTTTAGGTTATTAGAGAATACGTTGTATAGTCTATCTAGTAGAGCTTATACTATCTTATTGCGTCCTCTTTAAAGTGTAGTCTAATATATATTACCTTCTTTTCTTCTATATCGAAGTGTAGTACTTATACGTCTATCTAGAGTTGTACTAACACTATAAAGGGTCTTAATTTTTCTCTTATTCTATTAAACTTTTTAAGAATAGGTATCTTAGGTAGTTTCTTTGTTGTACTTATTTCTAGTTGTTAGGTAATTAGCTCTATCTAGTTCTAGCTTTTAATAATAGCTTTAATTTATACTTTGTTTTATTTTAAGTAGTCTTGTAGTTCCTTATTCTACGTTTCTAGTGCTTTAATTACTATTTTTATATCTTCTTTATTGTTAATTAGTTTATTTATATAGTCTTTAATTGTTTCCTATATAGTACTATCTAACTTATAACTACTTCTAAAGGCTTTACTTTTTAAGCTTTTTACTATTGTATTAGCTAGACTATACGCTACTTACGCTTTACTTCTCGCAATAACTAAATTAGTAAGGTGTTACTAGCTTACTAGGGTTAACTTCCTAATAGCCTAGATAGGTGTTAGTAGATTATAAGGTAATAATAAAAGTTTATATTATAATCTATAATAGGCTATAAATAATAGAAGATATTTTATAACTATCTTTGTATTATCGCTCGTAGTTAATAATTAAATTACTAATACTATCTTAATAATGCGCATCGCTACTAACTATATACTTGTCCTAATCTATTAATCTATTACTACTAAGAACAATAGATTATAGATTACTTTAATCTATAATCTATCGACGCTAAGAGTTTATAGATTATAGATTACTTTAGGTGTCCTAATTATATGTAGTTTCCTAATTAAGTTTGTATTCTTCGTATTTATAAGAACTTAATCCTTTAGTTGTAGGGCTAATTAGTTCTATCTATATTTCTCCTATTACTATCGTAACAATCTATTACTACTAAGAACAATAGATTATAGATTACCTTAATCTATAATCTATTAACGCCAAGAGTCTATAGATTATAGATTACTTTAGGTGTCCTAATTATATATAGTTTCCTAATTAAGTTTATATTCTTCGTGTTTATAAGAACTTAATCCTTTAGTTATAGGGCTAATTAGTTCTATCTGTATTTCTTTTGTTACTATTGTAATATTGTATATATATTATATATATTCTTCTTCTATTTCTAAGAATATTAGGATATTATCTAGATATATAAATATAAATACATCTAAGTATTCTCTTAGTACTATATTAATTCTTTCTTAAAATGTAGCTAGTGCGTTTATTAAACTAAATAGTATAACTAAGTATTTATATAGTCTCTATTATATTCTAAATACTATTTTCTATTTATTACCTTCCTTAATTCTAATCTAGTAGTAGGCGTTCTAGATATCTAGTTTTGTAAAGATTTTTACCTTTTATAGCTTATCTTATATTTTATCTATTTATAGTAAAGGGTATTAGTTCTTATTTATAACTACGTTAGTTTTCCTAAATTCTATATAGAGTCTCTTATTACTTATTCTTTTTTTGTCTATAAATATAAGACTATATACTACTAAGGATTTAGATTCTCTTATCTATCCTTTTTTTATTACGTTTTATATAAATATTTATTTAATTTAAAATTCTTCTTCTATTTTTTTATAGACTAGGCTCTATCCTACGTCTTTACCTTCTTCTAGTTCTATTATTAAGTCTTATAGCTAATATTCTAGAAGATAGTTATTTAGCTCTATAAGTTACTCTTCCTATTTTTTATATTCTTCTAGGAATTTTCCTTTATAAGTGTTTATATTAGCCTTTAATATATCTATTCTATAGTAGTTAATTTTTCCTATTCTCTAATTAATATATAGGTTAGTTATTTATAACTATAGTATTCTTAGTATTATATCTTATTTGTTATTAATTGTTATTATATCTATAACTATATTTTTAATTATTGTTCCTTCTAGTTTTAATATAGAGAGAACTATTTTAAACCTAATAAGTTCCTAGAATAGTTTTCTTTTAATTATACTTAGTTATTAAGAGTACTTCTTTATTATATAACATATTCTTTATACTTCTATAAACTTCTTTAATATAAAGTTCCTTGTAGCTCTACTATTAATTATTAGTTGTACCTTTTTTCTTTAGTATATACCTATCTTTATAATATATAGGCCTCTTATACCTTCTAGTTGTTTTTACTTAGGTAATTTTATAAATTATCTATCTTTTTATAGCTATAGCCTTACTTTAAGTTTATATTCTTTATATTTTAAGTATTTATTATACGTGTATTTGTACTATAGTCCTCTTTAGACGTATTTCTTAGATAGTTTTAGTCCTAGCCTTACTACTAAGTATCTATCTTCTAGAATTATTTCCTATCCTTAGATATCTTTTACTAGAATTACTCTTATATAGTTATAGCTTCTTCTTCTTATAAGCTATATACTATTATTTACTTTAGGGTTTCTATATATAATATAATTTTTATCTAAGTATAATATCTATAATACTTTAAAGTATACTAGATGTTTTAGATCTATTATTTTGTTATCCCCTTTCTAGTACTTACTTTTTCTAGGCGTTTCTATTATTAGGATATAGTACACTACTAGTACTTTTAGTATATAGGCTTTATTAATCTATTACGTTTTCTTTACAAGGTATTACTACTCTCTTTATATAGGTATTCTTCTTACTATAACTATATATTGTTTTATCTATTCTTAAAATAGTATAAACTTTATTTCTTTAAGATTACGTTCTTTTTAGTCTTTGTACACCTCCTCTATACTTATAACTATTAAGTATATTTAAATAAATCTCTATTCTTTATTTTATTCTTTTATAGCTATAGTTATATAGCTATTATAGCTATATATATCTAGCTAGGTATACTCTATACTTCTTATACTAATTTATTTCTTACTTCTTTATAGTCTTTTAGAAGAAGCTATAGTAGTTTCTTTATCTAGTACCTATCCTTTAGCCTAGATTAATAGAATCTAAGGCTCTTCTCCTTCTAAGTCTTCTATTAGTAGATCTATTACTTAGGCTATCTCTTCTAGCTAAGCTTTTATTCTTTCTTTTATTACTACTACTCTATTTCTCTATTATAGGAAATACTTTACTCCCTACTTACTAGAAAGATATATATAGTAGTTATCTTTATAATAAAAAGTCTAATAGAGTATTACGTATTATATTTCTTTACTCTTAGCTACTTTCTTTTAAAGTTTAGTCTATACTTATAGTGCTTCTTTCTTCTTTTTAGTTATTTTTAACTAAGCTTCTTTATCTTTCTTATAGTCTTTACTTCTATAGTTTTTTACAAAGTGTCTTAGCTTCTTATATTTATAATATACTACGTCTTTTTTCTTTTATAAATAGTAGTCTTTTATATAGTAGCTTTTTTTATTATAATTAAAGTACGTAAAGTCTTTATTTTTCTTTATTTTTCTATCCTTATTAGTATTAAAGATTATAGGGTCTCTAGCATCCTAGTTTCTAGTTTAGCTACTATACTTATTCTTTTTCTATTCTTAAAGATTATTGTTAATTTAGATTACCTATTATTTTAGAGCTTCTAGTATCCTAGGTTTCTCTATATAAATTATTTTATATTAGATTTTTAAGTTTAGTCTTTATTTAAATTGTAATATTAAAGCTAACTTATTCTATTCTATATTTTAGCTTAGTTATTTAAATTATAATACGTATTTAGGAATACTCTTATTTTGTATAAGCTTCTTAAGTTTTTCTTTAGCTTATTAGGTAATATCTATATCTCTAAATACTACTCTTATTTGTTTAGTAAAGTATTTATAACTTCTAAAAATAGCTCTAGTCTTGTCCTTTTAGGTTATTAGAAAGTATATTATATAATCTATCTAGTAAGGCTTATACTATCTTATTATATCTTCTTTAAGGTATAGTCTAATATATATTACTTTCTTTTCTTCTATATTAAAGTATAGTACTTATATATCTATTTAGAGTTACGCTAATACTATAAAAGGTCTTAATTTCTCTCTTATTTTATTAAACTTCTTAAGTACTAGTATCTTAGGTAGCTTCTTTGTTGTACTTATTTCTAGGCGTTATATAATTAATTCTATTTAGTTTTATCCTTTAATAATAGCTTTAATCTAGGCTTTATTCTATTTTACGTACTCTTAGAGTTCTTTATTCTAGGTTTCTAAGGCGTTAATTACTATCTTTATATCTTCTTTTTTAGAAATTAAGTTATTTATGTAGTTTTTAATATCTTTCTATACTATATTATCTAACTTGTAGCTACTTATAGGTGCCTTAGCTATTCTCTTAGTTAAACTTTCTACTATTATATTAGCTAGACTATACACTACTTACGCTTTGCTCCTCTTAATAACTAAATTAGTAAGGTGTAATAGGTGCTACTAGGGTTGACTTCCTAATACCTAAAGGTTATTAGTAGATTAAAAGGTAATAACAAAGTTTGTATAGTAATCTACAATAGGCTATAAATAATAGGGGATATTTTGCAATTGTCCTAATATTGTCGCTTATAGTTAATAATTGAATTACCGATGCTATCCTAATAATGCGCATTGTTACTAACTATATACTTAGGCTTCTTAGCTAGCTTTGTACTTTGTATTTACTAAGATCGCGAATCGCGAATTTATTACGTGCTTGACTTCGTGCTTCGTGTTCGCTAAGATCGCGAATTGCGAATCTATTACGTGTCCCTATTGTAGTTAGTCTCCTAGTCTAGTTCGTTATCCTACGGATTATGTGTGTTGTCGTCATCTATAGCGGGGCTAATTGGTTTAAATTGGTTTCCTCTTGTTACAGCCGTAACAATTATACGTGTAACGTAGCTTAATACTATACTTAGCAATTTTAGACTGTAGGTAGTTAAAGTATAGCTTGTATTTAGCCCCTAAATTAGCTTAGTGGCGATTGCGATCTATGCTAGTTGTCTAGCGTGAGATAAGATGGACGTTGTGTTAGTTGATAAAGCGAGTAACCTAGCTCTCGCTCACGAGCTCCTTTGCAATCGCTGACGCAAAATTCTGTATTATCTCTCTTGTAGGAGGTAAGCGGCGCGCTGTAAGTCCTTCTATATATTTTACAAGCTCTATCTCTTGTTGTGGAGTAAGCTTCTGTTGATTGATAATCTTTGACGCGTGCGGCTGTATTGTAGCCTGGTGCCTTCGCGCTAACGTTGCGCGAGAAACACCATACTTTTTAGCTGTTTTCCGATATGATAATTCTTTGTTAGGCTGAAGCGACTCTAGATCTACAAGCGCATTATCAATTAGAGCCATTATGGTGGAGTGATAAGGCTGTGAAGTTTGAGTGTTTTGAGGTGGGTGGCTCATCACGCGAATGGGCTCATCACGCGCACGGACATGTTACTATGGTTACGGGTAATTCACGGGTAGATCCCCCATTGATTTCAGCCAGGCGCTCGCCTCGAGCCACTTCCTAACAACAGCAGTTCGCACGACCAAGGTATGAAGTATGCGCTAATTCAGTAGCGCAATTAATGATCGACTATAGACTGCAAATGCGTAAGTTGCGCCTCAACTGGCAAACAACGTTAATACTCACTGGCACGAGCGCAGCAATTGCACTTGCAGGCAACCTATCCGACTGAAGCTGTGAGACAATACAACGTGCTATGAGAACATTATGTCATCAAGTTAAGTCTTTGGAGCCACCCCAGGCACTGACGAGGTCACCAAGTATCAACTTTGAGGGAAATTTGCTAATGCTCAAAATGCTGTCCAAGATGTGAAGAATCTCCCCTTGTTTGTCTTGCGTTTCGGCACATAATGCAGCTGCATAAACTTTAACAGTAATTAATAGCAATATAGAGATGAACCTACCTGTATACACTGCCTGGAAGCTGACAAAGGCACTTGGTAGATTCTGCGATTGCTGTGCTACGGCTATGCCACAAATTGTTACAGTACTTTCTTGTAAGAGCTTGAGGCGCATTTGGTACGTGCTGAGCCCTCCAGTCGATGGTTGGTTGAGTATCATGACGATACGGGCAAAATGATACGTCTGGATAGCAGCGGCGTGTGTTGTCGGATGTATCCAGATGGGTGATATTTGGTGCCCCTCGGGCGCAGAACTAGGCAATCCTTGCGAAGAATTGTTTGGAATTGGATTGAATGAAGCGGGAACACTTAGTTTCCATGTGTCGAGCATGCGCATTAGGGTCTCTCCAGCATCAATATAGCTTGCAATGTCTCCTTCTTTAGGCGCAGCCGCAAACTGAACGCACTTGGCAGCGATGTAGATAATTATTGTTGCTAGTTCCTCTACATTTAGTTCAGATATGGGATTTCTCGGCTGATGTAGGATTAACGCGGGACGTCCTGTTCGAAAGGCAGCCCATACATCCTGACGCAGCCATGCCCACCAGATTGCGCGTTGCAGAGAATCCGAGGACTCTCCGTCAATATCCATCGTACGTTGTATCCAAAAGGCTGCACGAAGATGACGGTCCCAGTTGCTGTGGTCATAGCTGCTACCAGTGCCATACATCTGCGATAATGAGGGCGTATACTTAGCGATCGTATGGTTTACACACTTCCTTGATGATCATACCTCATAAGTACTGATCATGATGACTGTTGCCAGAATCTCATGAGAAGTTGTATAAGCTTGATACTGCAAGTTCTTAGAAAGATACTGGAGAGTTTCGTGGTAATATTGCTCTGCAATTTTGCTCATGGTAGATAGGGCGTTCGGTGAGGAAACTGATGGGCTAGTAGGATTTGGACCAAAAATTTCGACGTCTTGATCTGGACGTTGCAAGATGGCCATATGGCCGGCACCAACCGCAAGAAGGGATTTGAGGAGCCCAACATTACGAAGAGCGAGATGGGGGACGATATTAGCAAAATGTTTGAGAGGATCAAAAAGGTCTAAAATCGGTGCGACAATGCCGATGAAGTGTTCAAAGTAGAGAAGTTCATCGCACTTCAAGTCAATGACAGCGTCTGTATTCCAAGGCTTGTGTGCCAAATCCGACGTAGGAACGGCTTGTGCATTTGCGTTGAAGGCCACACCATCAGCATCTGGAGCTGGAGACTGTCGACGCGATTGCCTCCGCGACAGACTGGTTATGTCGAAAGTCCAATGACTGTCCTGTGTGTGTCTCTGCATGCTGGTGATGGCATCTTCAGCTAGCAAATCGTACCACTCAACTGGGCCAAAATTAGGTGGAAACATATCGTCAAAAGTGAGCAAGGCACTATCAAGGAAGAAACCCTCATCTGGATGCACGCTATGAGGTGCTTCTAATTGCTCAGCAGGACAAGGCAGCCATGATTGCGAGGGCCGCACTATCCTAGGGCCTAATCTACCGCAGGGAGCTGTAGTTAAAGCGAGGACATTAGCACTAGCTAATGGGCGGCTGACATCAGCTATGACTGGCGACGTTGGCAAGGTCTCGTCATATTTGTGTGGGCCTAGTCGCCTTGGTTCTCGAGTAATCGTGGTCTTCTCGAGGTATGAGCACTCGCGCTTTGCCCTTTCGCAATTCTTACAGCTCGGTCGTGCCTCATCACATTTGACACGCCGCTTCCGGCATGTGAGGCTAACAAAGGTCAGCCAAGTTGCTGATCTGCAGCAGTAAACAAGACAACAACTAAGCCCCATCTTCAGGCACGGCCCAAAGCAAGAAACTCACCAGCCTGTCGATGTTCTCAGTCCACGTGATTTGGAAGGCATGGCAAAAGCCTGACATGCGTGAAGAGAGCAGAAGGTCCGAGGGTCATGAGGTCGTCTCGAGCGGGATCAGATCGAATCGGGGCGGCTAGCCTAAGCGAGAAACAGCCTCAAACTGGTTCTTCTCGAAGTAGTAGAACTTCACTGAATCGGGAATCTCTAAAAGTATGGAGGCTTGCAGAAGGTCATCTTTGAATTGCAGCATGTCGGGGCTATTGGCGACGATGGTTTTCTCTGTCAAAGATGAAAGCATGCACAATGTTGCGTTGTTCGACACTTTCAGGTCCAATGTGTATCCCCTGAATCAGCTAGCGTGTCGGGGGATGAAGTAGCCGATCCGTTTCATCATGACGCAGACGCAAGCTACGACATCAACATTGTCTCAACAACAGGCTCGATTGATTATTGCTAATCGGTTGCTGTAGATAGAGCACACGACAATAACTAGTTACCGTCGTGCGCTTCAGAAGTCTCTCCTATAAATAGTATTAAAAGTACATTTGGTGTGGCTGACGGTGAGGCGCTCATCCGATCTATTCTTGGTAAGCTGGCGAGCTGAGTCTCACATCGTGGTCGGATGTACCACAGTTTCGCGGAAGATGTTATGGTGGTAACTGTCTTGTCTCAATGGTTGCTGACATGCCTAATAGAGCGAACCGATATGCACACGCTATCGTGAAGCCCATCCAACTTCAGTCTCTTGCCACCATGGCCTCGAATGCAGACGCCGCCTTCAATGAGGACTCAGACCAGGACCTCCGCCTGCGCAATAACACCACGACCTCGCATCCCAACGTACCCGTATTTATCCCGCCGCAACTGAGCAAATCAGGATCGAGCTCGCCTGGCGTGGACAGTGACGACGAGGACGCACCACTGCTGAGTCCCTCGGCACAAGATTATGGAAGTGCAGATGGTGACAACACCGGGAGCGGTGGATTGGACTGGTCGGGAAAGGATGACTTCCAAGGACTTTCCTGGTGGAATCGTCCTTCAATATACTGGCTCCTCCCACCCTTCTTCCTCTTCACACTAGCCTTTGGCGGTATCATAGTACCCAAGGTCAATCTCATTATGGACCTTGTATGCACAGAATACTACGCATCCGATAACCGCGATCCAATATCAGGTCCTTTGGACCCCGGACAGCAACCCGATCGATGTCAAAATGATGCCGTCTCATCGCGCTCCTCGCTCTTCCTTCTATATGGGAATCTATGTTCCGGCATTCTGTCCGCTATTACTAGTCCCAAGCTCGGTGCTCTTTCCGATCGATACGGACGGAAATCATTCATGCTTTTCAATACAGTTGGCGCCCTTTTCGGCGAAGTCCTCACTATTTTGGCTGCCAAATTCCCCAACACTGTACACGTCAACTGGATCCTTGTGGGCTACTGCATAGAAGGTCTATCCGGCTCCTTTATCGTCGGCATGGCTCTAGCACATTCTTATGCCTCCGACTGCACCTCACCCCAGAAACGCAGTGTTGCATTTTCTTACTTTCACGCCTGCCTTTTCGCTGGTATTGCAATTGGCCCAGCTCTGTCGGGCTATATCATCGAAGCTCGTCAAAAGTATGTTAGCCATACCGATGCTGTGCTGCTAATTTTCTACTTTGCTTTAGCGGCTCATGGCCTCTTTATCGCCTGCCTCGTTTTCTTGATTCCAGAGTCACTGAGCAAACCTCGTCAAGAGGCAGCCCGGCGACGATACAATGAAGAAAGGGAGAAATTAGGCCCAGTCTCTGACTGGATCACCCTCCTCAAACCTCTTGAAATCCTCTGGCCCACTGGTCCTGGTTCATCGTCCGCCGTTCGCTGGAATCTACTGCTACTCGCAGCTACCGACACAATCATGTTCGGTGTAGCCATGGGCGCTATGGGTGTCGTCTTGGTCTACACCCGGCGCCAATTCGACTGGCACGAACTCGAAACTGGCCGATTTGTCACCATTATAAATTCTGCTCGTGTTATCGCTCTACTTATTCTTCTCCCCCTCTTAACACGTCTTGTACGTGGTAAAAATGCGCATAAAAGTATGCGAAAGTCAGGTTCAGATCTCTTCGAACTCAGCATTATCCGTGCCGCGATCTTCTTCGACATGATGGGATACTTAGGTTATACACTGGCTCGACGGGGCGAACTGTTCGCATTATCAGGTGCAATAGCAGCAGTTGGGGGCGTTGGATCACCAGCATTAGGTGCTGCCCTAACTAAACACATACCACAGGACAAAATTGGGCAGTTGCTAGGTGCGACTGGACTTCTCCATGCGTTCGCTCGCGTGGTTGGTCCAGCTCTCTTCAATGGCATTTACAGTGCCACGGTTGGTAGCTTCAGACAGAGTGTGTTTGTAACTTTGTGTGCAACGTTTGGGGTAGCCTTTGTGTGTAGTTGGTTTGTTCGACCGCATGGTGTGTCTTAGCCCCTTAACATCCAACGTGCAGATTTTAACAAGAGTGTAGTGTATACTGACGATGACGACAAGCGTGCTACCGGCCAATCTACCGCGAATGATGAAGATGCACAGTAAGGCCCCTCGCTTGTTTACCCAGACTCGCATCACTATTGTGGTTAGAATTGGAGTACATGGCATTGATTTCCTTTGGCATGCCTTAGCACACTATTTTCGTAGCCATGGCACTTGGTACGGCATATTGGACTAATCATGATATTCGTAAACATTGTCAGGCCAGGCGTTTCATTAGACTTTCAGGGACTCGCTTAGACATTTTTGAACGTCATATTCTCAAACACAGCATAGCTGTTATATCTGTTATCGCGTTTTGTTAGATTCTGCTTACCTGTTCCAACAAATTTGCTGAACGCTGAACGTGAATTACCTTCCATATTCTTTGCTACGAGCGAAATGTCCGCACAGTGGTGTTCGGGTTTGTACGACATTGCGTTTGCCCCCCCCCGAACCACTCACTATCACTTAGATTGGCAAGTGCTAGCTAATCAGTCATTACATTTTTGGCGCAACAAAATTGCTCTGCAGGCAATGTATCTCTTCTAATCAGATAAAAGTTTGATTGAACTGACCTGGTACTGAATAACTTCAGAAAAGGAAGTTCTTAAACAGCCACTTACCGAGACAAGACATCCCTTAACTTTTTCATTATTTATCACCATTGCATTCACTGATCCGGTTCTTATTGAGGACGGGCTCAGTAAAAACGGGACGATGTTCTATATCCTAAGCTTGACAATGAATCTGGGGTTGTATCTGAGTCCCGGAAAATATAGTATATTCTGTATTCAAGACGGGGGCTATGTACTCACGAAAGAAAACGGCTGCTACTGTCATCGTTATTCTTACGAAAGAATGCACTATCCGGCCGTATACTTTGTCCCTATTTATTACTCCAATTATCCCATTACAATATAGTATTGTTCTTTGCATTATGTAGTTTCTTCGTTTTATATCTGGGCCCTAGGATATATCTAGGCACTTAGCGCTTACTGCATAACTACTACCTTGGTAATAATGAAGGAATCCATGAGTGAGACGGCGTAAGAGCAGAAGATAAGTGCTCAGGTAAGATTATGAGCCTAAACTGTGCAGCTCCACACCTTCCGTTGTACACGTGAACCGTGACAGGGATTTTGGTCAATGAATAACTACCTTATCCTGTCGAAGGTCGCATACCAATATGTCAGCTAATTCTGATATATGTTCTTGCGACAAGGGTAAGCGGCTTCTTTGTCCGAAACCACAAAACGTATGGACACGTGGAGGACGTTTGAAAGGAAATCTGCAGGACGTACTTCTCGGCCCCATCCTTCTCAGCATCCTGCCCCCAACGACCACCGGTTTGGTGACTGTCATCCGATTCTCCATGTGCCAGTGTTGAGTCCTCCAAATCGTAACACCAGGACAGTTACTAGCTCTATTAAGAGTCTTGGCAGTACGTATTGTATCGTGGTAAAGGTGGCAACACGAAGTTCATACGATATCGAATGACCTAGATAATCACGATATCAATCTCAATCAAGTCAAATTAGGCAGTTTCGAAGATGTTACCGATCAAGAATTTGTCTGTTCAATGATAGCTAACAGTTCATGATGTCTGCGCAGGCTTCTGGGTATAGTCACAAGCTATGCCAATTCAGGGGTATAGGGTCATTTGCAAGCCCAGACAGTTTGTCCGAACTCGATGAAGCAGTTGGAGACAACCTAAATTTGTGAAGGCTGCATTGATCTTCCCAAGGTTGTGGTCTAGAAACGGCCAATGTTACTCAATTGATAATCAGGAGGGACTCAGTGTGACCAAGTAAATGAAGGCGGGTGGCTATTGTTGAACTATTCCGTCTGAAACAGAATAACGTAATGCATGTACACGTATAGAGCTAATGGTGAGGGGATATTGGACAGAGCAACTGACCTCAGTCCCCTAGTAAAAGGCTATACATACAGCTCAGCCTTGTCCTTCACGCCCTCACACGAGTGAATTTGACAGCAATCTAGATATGCATCCACGTGCCAAAATTAATTCGTGGGTTGAAAGAGATAACTAACTTTGGTAGGGTTGCATGCATCACAATTGGCTTCGGTAATGAAACTATACTGGCTGAAACTCAATGACATGCATCAAATTCCGGCATGTGAAGCATTGATTACTCAGGCGACCCCGCCTCTACTGTACAAGTGGTGTGCTACGAAACAGAGTGTCATGCATGATATTAGTTGGCCCTGTTTGAAAGGACAATGCTGAAACGGCCAGCGCAAAGTGGAGTAGCCTAAGGCAATTGTTATGCACCGAATTCAATTTGGCTGCCTGAGTGAGAAGCAGGGCGTCGAGTAGCTTATTCAGGACGTCATACAAGTCCTTCATCTTGTGCAATACGGTCAGCTATGATGTCAGCCTGAAGCTTTCGAATTTTGCCTTTCTCGAGGCTAAAATTAGAACGGATTCTTCGATCAAAGGCTGCTTATTCGAGATTTAAAAGTAATATCAACGATGACCTCTCTGTCGAGATGATGATTCAGCATTGAAGCGCCGCGGATTAACCCAACTCGGCTTCATGCTATGAACAGTGAGCGCAGAGAATTCAATGCACCTGCATGGCTCTGTGTAACCCATGTCCAGCAAGGATAGATATGTAAATTACTGTTTCCAAGGTTGGCTGACGCTGGCTACTAGCAAGATCTGCCTGCGTCACCGTTCATCCAACTCGACATATGGAGATGGTGGAGAGCGACAAACATGGCATCTAGCCGAGTACCACGTATTATTCCGGTAGCATTATCGTAGCTGACGTTTCGTGATTCCGTGTACGATATTCAGAGCTGAGAGACCTGATAAACTGATTTCCCGAGTAATCTCCTGTTAGCCTAGAATGTGTTGTCAGGTTAGCAATACTCGTAGCTCGCAATCGATGGTTTAGCCAACCACATTTGGGTCTAGAATGGCAACACGTCGGTTTGCCAGTCAGTGCAGTGAGTACGGTCTCTAATACCAACAGTTGCGTGTCATCGGGGCCTCGTGCAGGAAATACACTGGTTAACGATAGCATCGCGTTGCTATCAGCCCCAGCGAGAACGAGACTGAGCCAATCCACATTGCCCACGGGGAGCAACCAGGTGGCCAACACCATGCTGACTTTTGTTGTGAAGCATCTACCCCAACTTCCTCCACTTACAATCAGGGAAGATTTATTGTCCTACAGGCAAAGGCAAGGATGGATATGGCATGCAAGGAGCATTGGTGGCACAGATCGTGATGCGCAGCACGCTATGGCGGATCAGCTTTTTGTATCAGGCTGACTCCTTCTTCAGAGCTCTTTGTTCTACTCTTAGCATACATACCAACGACAAGAGGTACCCCAAGGATTGGATTCTGCCACTGCAAGCTTGAGCGCAAATATTTGTGATTGATGTGGATGTGCGCCATTCACAGCTCTGAAAACATTAGCCCCACATAGAATTGTATCGTATCTGCTTTGCACAGTCGATTTGTGCAAACAGAAAAGACTGCGGAGAAGTTGAGACCCAGCGGTTGTGCATGGTTACAGAAAAAGGAAAGCCACGGGAGTGTTCTGATAGTTTCATCCAGCTCGAGCAGGCAACTAGGGAAAAGAGGCAACAGCGGCTAATGTAGTTCAGGCGGAGGAACGAGTCAAGTTTAATTTCGCCATGTGGAGCTAGTCAATGCCGTTCCGAAGGGCAATGATTGATGAAGTGTGCGACAAGGACGAACTGTGTGGAGGACTCTTCAATGCCCTGCTGCCTGAAATTCGACCCAAGTCATTGGTTGCCTAGTTTGCCTGCGCTAGCTGATTTAATCGAGCTGGGCGTCAGCAGAGCCGCAACACGGACCATACTAGAGCATATAACATGTTTCTTCAAGTGTAATCGTATGCAAGACTGCTGCGTCTTTTTCTGTTTTATCTGTTTTGTGTGGCTTGAACACTGCGCCCACCCCAATTGTTTTTCTTTCAACTTCTCCGTCATCAATCTCCTGCGACTTTCCCAAACACAAATAAACAATTCGCGTTAGACTGCCTTATGTTGCGATTTTGGCAGGCAGACTCACGCCGTTCAATTTCGCCGTTTCAACGGTCACAAACGAATTCTAGCCCCCAAATCGAAGGCGTAGGGCTAAAGCGAGCAACACCGAACAATGGACAATCCGGGAGCGTTTGACATACAATCCAAATTTGTCAACGCACTCCGAACACAAGGCAAGGCAGAATACCCGATCTCCGGCGCTTTACCCTGTCCGTATTTTGGTCATCATGGGCGTATGTTTCAGAGTGTCGACCAATTATACGACCATGCCAAGACCGACCACGCCGCAGAGATTGCTAGCCTAAAGCCAGCTCAGGCTCGTGACAAGCTGAGAGATGCCGCTTTGAGATTGAGGTAAGAAGAAGGCAAACTGCTGCCTTGTATGTTAGACTGAGTAGCCTGATGCCGTGCTAGGAAAACAGATCCGTCCTCTGACGCCACAGCTGGCGGTGGTTCTGCCCCAGATATAACGAGCCTATCACTTGACACAGAGAAAGAGCGACAGTCATCACCCTACTCTGGTAAGAAGCGGCCAGCAGAATCTGAAGGCCATGGCCGCCGAGGCAAGCAGCCATCTTACGTCGAGGTCGTCGACTCAGATTATAATCGCAAGATTCCACATGCAGTCATGCCTGAACGTACTCGAAAGCCCGATGCACGGCTATATGACCCAAATCAAGCTGCATCTCCGCAGCCATCAGCCAATGAATTGTCCCTACCACAATCACCTTCTCGTCCATTGACACATCGGTCGGCCCCTAAGACACAATATGCTCAACGGCAACCAGGCTTGATTGCACTGCAATGTCATGACCCTCGATATCCTGGCTTACTCCTGCAACCAGATAGTCGACCTATATCTCAGGAACAGCTCGCTTCTGAGGTCAAAAGCATTTATGCAGGCTTGACAATGGTAGAAACAAAGTGCATTCACGTTGATCGAGCCCAAGCCGCTGCTGCCCAGAATAACTCTGAACCTGACCACAAGCTTGCATCTGATCATTGGCAAGCGCTGATTGCACTCCATCGTACGCTTCTCCATGAACACCACGATTTTTTTTTAGCAAGCCAGCATCCTTCAGCTTCACCAGCACTTCGTCGTTTAGCAGCTAAGTACTCAATGCCTGCTCGAATGTGGAAACATGGAATCCACTCTTTTCTAGAGTTGCTTCGACGTCGTCTTCCTGATAGTATCGACTATATGTTGGCATTTATTTATCTAGCCTATCAGATGATGGCCTTGTTATATGAAACTGTGCCAGCTTTTGAGGATACGTGGATAGAATGCCTTGGTGATCTTGGACGATATAGGATGGCGATTGAAGATGAAGACGTTCGCGACCGGGAAACTTGGGCCGGAGTGGCTCGTTCATGGTGTATGTTCTCTATACATACCCGCTTCCGCAGACTGCTGACTATAACAATCTCAGACACTAAAGCTGCAGACAAAAATCCAACCGTGGGTCGTTTATATCATCATCTAGCGATACTAGCACGTCCAAATGCTCTGCAGCAGTTATACTACTACTCAAGGTCGCTGACCTGCGTGAAGCAGTTCCCTAGCGCTCGCGAAAGCATATTGACCCTGCTAGACCCAATCCTTGGTCGCGCGGTGGCCACTTATTCGCACGCTCTACCAATCGACACCAATTACATTAAAGCACACGCTTTGCTCTTTGAAAGACTGTCTCTGGATGACTCCCATCAGGCTATGATTGAGTTCATTAACAACTTGGACAACCACATTGGACGAGTTACGGCGAAATGGAAAGAGCAGGGAGTCTATATTGCCGTTACTAACGTCTCAGGTTGGTTCGATTATGGGGTGGATGACAATGCCCTACGCCAAGTTTTCTTGACACAACTCTATGAGAAAGCGAAGAATAGCCCGCCATCTGAAGAACAACTTCGGACTGCCTCGCCGGCAGACCAACAAGACCCAACTCCGCCAGTCGTCCCCGAACATGAACTTCTCTCACAAGTCAACGCTCTTTCCTTACAGCCACACTTTTCTCAAGCTAAGTGCCTTACCAACGATACCTTCGCCCTTGTTCTCCGCCGCATTGGCGACAAAAACGTACTTCCACACGTCCACATTATGCTCTCCTTCCTCACGACATTTGCCGCGAATATATACGTTTCCCATCTTCTTGCCGATGCTCCCTGGACCGAACTCGCTGCTTTCCTCAATATGTTAGTCAAGACAGAAAATCAAATTCACAACCAAAGTCAAATACAAAATGTTGACCAAACTCAAAATATCGATACGTTGTTTTCTTCCTCGATTTTTCCAAACTATGGCGAAAGGAGCGACGAGCTGCCATTACCTGAGGATTACCTGGTTCGCGGCTTGATTTGGGCACACGATTATTTCCCTAAGAAGTGGTTCGAGAGGGAGCATGATGAAGAGGAAAGGTATCTTGAGTTGGCTAGCACTGTCAAGAGTCGCATGGAGAGAGTGTTGAGACTGGGCTATAAATTGTCTACTGTAAGTCCCACGCATATGGTCCGTGTTATATGCTAACGGCGTTCCCAAAGTACAATCGATGGATCTCATATGATGGAGACTCCCATACGTTCTCGGTCATAAGCCATACGTCTGCTTGAGTGCTGTATCGCTCGCTTTGATTTCGGGTTCTCATGGTTAGGTTAGCGCATACTAGGTATGCACAATTCTTGGTGAGCAAGCCAAACAGAATGCAGGGCTCACCCTCATACTTACTATTTGCTCTCTATCCACACCATACCCCGTAGTGGCTCAATCGCCTGTTACACTTTTTGGTCGGCTTGTTTATCATAAGCAGACGCCATGTGTGTACAGGAAATGGGATGCTCATGTCGCCTGATGAGTTAGTAAACCTGAGGTTGGAAAGGCGAGTCCAAGTCGAGATTATGCTCGCGAGGAAGATGAAGAGATCATGATAGCTTCAGCGCAACACGGTCTGAGACTCATTCATTCAAGGCCTCTTAGAAGGCAAATGGTTGACTGGATCGTTGTGTTGCGAAGCGAAGTGCAAAGCAGGATGCAAGATGACATTCAAGTGGTGTACCGCATTTTGTATAACGCGCTGGATACATGAGCTCCTCATTTCGTAAAGTCAAATTATGCCTCCTTCTATAATTATACCAAATAACAACAATTTTTATACTGCTCTTTAGTTGCTGAAGTTTGATACACGCCACCTTTGATGTTGTCGCCTATATTCCTCAAAACTCCTTTGGTTCGACTTTCAGCATGAACCTGACACCATCTTATCACGTCGTTATACAAAACGCAATTGTGATCTTAGTGACCTTGATTGAAATTAAGCCTGGCAGTCAAAGGCTCTAACTGGAACATATGTAGTTTGACTGTTTTGTGCCGCATTACTGATTGACTGAGGGAAGCGACCCGTTATAGGAGATAAGAAGGGACAGAAGGTTTGAACGCTAATGTTTACTAGACAAGTTGAAACTTTTTGCTCTAGGTGACATCCTTCATCTGGGATCCATGTCATTTTTTCATTACCAGCCCTGCAAAAGTAATATTGTGAACTGATATCTGAAAAAGAAAACACGGTGGGCATATGCGGAGGTACTTTTGCACTGAAAATACACTAGGGGCCTCGTTCGATTAATATATCCTGCTTTAATCGACAGTTGTACCCCTCTAGCTTAAAATGGTCCCTTTCCAAGTTCAGAAGCAATACTTTACTCTGTATAGTCCTCGTAATCAACCGTGTTGCTCTACGGCTGACCAGATCGGCAGCACAACGGACGTAGCAAATGATGGAGAACAGGTATGCGAGACGGGAAAATAGTGGGGCAGGAATACAAACTTCTTGTATCTTAGTACGCACAAATTCTAGGCAGGGTAGCGACATGCGCTAGACGATGAGGGTAAATAAATGATCACGTGATTTATTTTTATAATGAGTGATTCTTTCGTCATGGTGGGGCTGGTGCAAGACCGTTGCACCATAGATTTTGATACGTAGGTTGTATCAAAGTCCCTTGTCATCGAGGTATTGCTGAACCCTCTCCAAAAGATCTGCTTTCTTCCCACTGACGCTTTGACCCCTCTGACTTAAGTAATCTTTAAGGATCGCGACACTTTGCTTACTGATTTGTCCCTTATTGTTAAGTGTTGCCATTTGCTGATCGGTTAAATGATTATCGCTCTCTTCCTTCACTTTGGGTTCTTTCTTGACGCGTTTAGTTGGTGGTCGTTCATCCTCATCTGGGTCGACCGAGGCTCGTTTGCTTGCCTTAGTCCTAGGAGGGAAAGTAGTATTTGAGGCTTGCGCAAACACGGTTTTGAACTCTGCTGCAAATTCTTGAACATACCCAGCACAACGCTTATCGATCTGCTTGAAACGCGGAATGGTCTTGTCGTCTGGCATATCTGGGAGTTCTTCGTCAAGCGCCATGGCTTGCAAGATGCGATAAAACCATTGGAGGTCTGGATTCGGGTACCTGGCCGGATCATATACACCTCTAGGTAATTGAAGTTGCTCGACGATTATGCGCATCTTGTCCGTTAGTTCGTCTGTAGTTTTCAGTGGCTGTTCCGCTTGTTCAGGAAATTGCCGAATGTCATCAGCAAATGGCAGAGGAATGAGCCAGAGGCCGGGAGCCATGCATTGTTCGCCATCCTCATTTACTTTCTCTTCCCCTGGAACAAGGGCGCATAGTATAGGTGAAGCATTGCGTCGCGCGATAAACCATACCAGGCCCATCCTCTTGGAGTTTAGAAGCTTTTGATGAAGTGCAGAGAAGACCCGTGTTGAGCCAATGAAATCTGTTTCCGAGGGATAGATGAATGTTGCCTTGTTGGTATTCGCCCATAATGGTAGGCAGGATATTGGCTTGAAGCCAATAACGCGAATCACTGGATCGCCGAAGGCTTGTCTGATGCTGACTATTTCTTCAAGGGTGAAGGTTATCGCGTCGCCTCCGAACTTGTAAGCTTTTCGCAATTCAGTTTTCTCGACTACACGTGCTGTGTCATCAGCCATATGAGAGGTGGAAGATGTCACGATTTGTGGCTTGTCACCACCGACCCAGACGTAACACGATTTTCCGTGCTCCTGGCGTTTAATCATGATGTACCCTTTCACGCCTATACGAAGGTCTGGGCTAAGCTCGAGTGGGAGGGTGAACAAGGCCCGACGAGGGATGGCTTTTGAATTGACGGACGATAGCAATTGCTGTAACAACGTAATTCCTTGACTACTCTTTGCGGTCTTGGTAGCTGGTGAATTTAGTTCAGGGCCATCTGAATGTGAGGTCGAGGTGGGATAGACAAGATCATCGTAAAAGCGGGATCGATCGAAGCTGTGGTCTGTCTGTGAAATAGGGAACAAGTCAATGGTGCATCCAAGGTCATACAGGTCATGCGCGCGCGTGACTGCTGTATCTTTGTCAGCCTTGATTTTGACGGGGTAGTCGTCATCAGTCACAAGAAACAAACGCCTCGAGGAAAAGTTAGGGGCTTTTGTGGTAAATATCTGATTGGCGCAGAACAAGACTGTTGCAATGCTTATGCCGTCTTCGGCGGGCTTTAGTATTTCTTCGGTCTCGTCTTCGTTCTCTATTAGGTCTCGTAGCCGCTTGACATCTTGTGCGGATGGAACATCGAGATTTGCCAACATGTAGCAATGTTGGAAGGTGTTGTCACCATCATTGAGTTCTGTCTTCTCTGTGCCAAACAACAGGATACCCATCATATCATTAGGATTTGAGATGATCCGCTGCTGCATGAGCTGATAGGCACACTTGAGGGCAGCCGAGGCTGGCGAGTCGCGGTCAACTTTTTTGTCTTCTGACTCGGGTGGGCGCTCAAGCATAGATGAGCTGACGTGGATGGCAAAGAGGACGGCATCTTTCATTGTCTTGTAGGCCTATGCCATGTAAGCTAGCTAGCCACGGTATTGAACACAATGTAATGCACATTGGCCATGCTGGCGGGCTAGCTTACTGAGTCATCGAGCTCCTCTTCATCCTCGTCGTCATCGTTGGGCTGGTTTTCGTGTGTATCAGCCATGTTTGAAGGTTGGCTGGAAGCTCAAGATGGGCGATTGTGGGGTTATTGATGGTTGTCTCAAGGCAGCAGTGGCAATGAGGCTCGACGCGTCTTTCGTGCGCGACGCGGTAGCACGTGCTGTTCTTACTCTAGCGCAAAGGCTAAGCGGACGATGGGCGGCTTTATCGGTGCGTCATCTACCAACACAGTCGCCGTCATTGGCTAGACACTTTTCATCTACTCCAACTAGGTGTCGACTTATGATACTTTACCTACCTACCTCTCTTTGCTCATATAATACAATTCCTTCCGTCCGTGTCTGTGATGGCTCTGCGCATACCCCTTCCTCTGGCAGCGAGGCGTGCCGTTTGGACAGTGCCGCCCATGTCTGCCCATGGATGGCAGCGGAAACGAGGCAATGCAACAGTCGCCCCAACCACGCAACCTGCCGCTGGCTCTAAGGGACCAACCGCCATGGTCTTCATGAATATGGGCGGCCCGTCCACAACGGACGAGGTCCACAGCTTCTTATCTATGCTCTTTGTACATGATTCTCCTCTAACCCTTCATCTAGAGCTTGCAGGCTAACAAGCACAGACCGACAAGGACCTGATTCCCCTTGGCCCATTGCAAAACTACATTGGCCCATACATTGCGCGGAGACGCACGCCCAAGATCCAAAAACAATACGCAGAAATTGGCGGCGGCTCACCAATTCGCAAATGGTCCGAATACCAAGCTGCAGAAATGTGTAGGATTCTCGACAAGACATCGCCTGAGACAGCGCCACACAAGCCCTACGTCGCCTTTCGTTATGCGAATCCCTTGACCGAAGACACGTACAAGCAACTACTAGCCGATGGCTTTGGTGGAGGTAACGGAGGGCGGGCAGTCGCATTTACACAGTATCCCCAGTACTCATGTTCAACCACTGGCTCGTCCCTCAATGAGCTTTGGAAGTGGCGAACAAGGCTTGAGGGCAAGAGGGGTGCAGGACAGGGCGAAGCTGAAATCGACTCCAAAGGCGCCATCGCGTGGAGTGTCATTGATCGATGGCCTGCACACTCTGGTCTTGTCGAAGCTTTTGCGCAGCTGATTGAAAAGAAATTGGCCGACTACCCGGCCGAACGGCGAGATAACGTCGTACTTCTTTTTTCTGCTCACTCATTGCCCATGACTGTAGTCAATCGAGGCGATCCCTATCCGTCCGAGGTTGCCGCTACAGTATATGCAGTCATGCAAAGGCTTGGCATGAAGCAAAAGTATCGTCTAGTCTGGCAGTCACAAGTCGGTCCCCAACCCTGGTTAGGTGTGCAAACCTCAGACACAGTAAAGGAATATATGAAGAAAGGGCAGACAGACATGCTTCTCATTCCTATTGCGTTTACCTCCGATCATATTGAAACGCTATACGAACTTGATAAAGAGGTCATCGGTGAGGATGCCGAAGGTCACGAGGGGGTAAGGCGCGTTGACAGTCTAAATGACAGCCCCGTCTTCATTGAAGCGCTTGCGGATATTGCGAAGGCGCACTTGGCAAGTGGTAAAGCGTGCAGTCCGCAAATGACATTGCGATGCCCCAAATGTACGAGTGAGAGGTGCTTAGCATCCAAAGATTTCTTTGCTGGACAACAAAAGTATCTTGACGCTCAAGCATAGTTCTTTTATGCAAGTAGAAGCAAAAATACCTAGTATTACACTCTCGCCACCATTGACTATTCCTTCGGTGCGAACTCATCTCTTCAGTTTCTTCAGGGAAGCCTGATTATCATGCCGTCCTAGCTACAGACTCTTTCTCTCTACCCATATTGTGTTCCTTATAATAAAAATTCTCTTCGGGAATTCTTCCCCTCAGGAATTCTGGCTCACTGCCACGCACATAAATGTCTTCAAAGAGGACCTTACCAGTGGCTTCGGGAGGCACCATCTGCTCAGCCTCGGCGACTTCAGCGTCGACGTCGGAGCGGGCTTGCTTGTCAATTGATTTGAGCTCATCCTCTGAGGTGATACCCCAGTCGAGAAGTTTCTGCTTGAGGCCAGCAATGGGGTCGTTGGTGCTACGCATGCGTTGAATTTCCTCACGGGTCTGGACCGAGAAATTAGCAAGCTGTAAATTACGGCTCGGGGAAAGAAACAAGGATGAGTAAGAACATACTCTGTAGGTTGTGCCAGGATCTGACATGGAGTGACCACCATATCGGTACGTGACGTATTCGTATACTAGAGGGCCCTTGCCAGCAGCAGCATATTCCTTGCCGTACTTGACAGCGGCTTTGACGGCGAGGACGTCCATACCGTTGATTTTGAGGCCGGGAATGTATTGCCCGCGCTTATAGTAGTCGGTGATGGCAGAGGAGCGGTTCGCCGCAGTGCCCATTCCGTACTTATTGTCTAGAAGTTGTTAGCCTACGTAAGTCTGGGTGCGGTGGTTCACGTACTCTCGCAACCGAAGATGATGGGCAAGTTCCATAGCTTTGCCATGTTGTAGGCCTCAAAGACCTGGCCCTGGTTTGAAGCACCGTCGCCGTATAGGGCAAGCGTTACGTTGGCCTTGTTCTCGTATTGGCATGCGAAGGCGATACCAGCACCAACGGGGACTTGGGCTCCAACAATGCCGTTTCCACCATAGAAACCGGGAGCAAACATGTGCATAGAGCCGCCCTTGCCATAGGCGATACCCTCCCTCCTGCCAAGTAGTTCGCCAATGATGGACTTGACACTGCCCCCGCGCATCATGGCAAAACCATGGCAGCGATAGGCGGTGATAAGATGGTCTTGGCGGTCAATAGCATGCTCGATTCCAACGGCCACGGCCTCCTGGCCGGTTGACAGGTGGCAGAAGCCACGAATTTTCTTTTCTTTATAGAGTCGGTCGGCAGCCATCTCCATGCGTCTGCGCAATCAGATTAGTTTCTGACAAGGCTGCCCGGGCAAAGTGTCTCGTACCGTACGGCGACCATGTCGTAGTACATCTGCTTCAGCTCCTTTTTCGTGACATCGAGCGTGTATGGCGGCGGATCGAGCTCGTAAGTCTCAAAAGACTCGTCGGAGAGGCGGATCTCGAAGGGCTTGTCATCCTCCTGGGGCACGTTTTCCCTCTCGGCGTGAGATGAAGCAGCGTCTGTGGTCACCGACCTGAAGGCAGGCCGGGTCGCGATGGGTGCAGTGACATTGCGGCGGAACGGCGAGGCAATGCTCCTCCTAATTGTCCGTGACAACATGGTGATGAGGGTGTGGGACAGAAGAGGGGAATGGTCTGGTCAAGGATGTGGACAGGCGATTGAAGTGGTCGGCACAAAAGATTACTTGGTTGGTCCGAGTGCTCAACAAGACCCAAGCTCACGTCCGTAGCTCCTCCCAACACTCGCGCTTCTCCAGCCGGAAAACACGGAATACTATACCTGGGATTACTTTTCCATGCAACTATATCAGCATCGTCATCATCATATCCGCTACCTGTTAGCTGGTTTTAATCTATCGGAGGACTACAAGACAAGCGTTCAAGCGTTCAAGCGTTCAAGCGTTCAAGCGTTCAAACGCTGCCAGCCGTGATCTAGTTTTACATGCCTAGCAGGCTTCGCAAGAAACTATTTACTAAGCCTATTAGGAGCATTCTTGCAAGGCACGCCATTCTCGCATATACTGTCTGTCTCTGTAAGACACTGTATATTTGTTGGTTCACCTTGATATATCCGTCAACCTTCCCCGCCACTGATATTCTCGTCATCCGATTCATCTTCAAACTTGGTCTGAGTCGCCTTATACTCTAAACCCTTTTTGGTCGCTTCAATACCACCGGAAGTCAAATACAAGAACTGTGGATCCCTATAGTTGTCGAGATGGGTGAAAAAAGCATTGAACCTAAACTGTCATTAGCCATGAATATGTGCTGCAATAAAGCGCTTGTATCTCACTGATTGCCCTGTGCCTCTTCCCGGAAAATGCGCTGATAAATTTCCCTCTCCTTGAACTCCTCAATCTCCCGGTCAAACCTATTGAAATCGATCTTCTCGCGCCCATGTTGTTTGGCTTGCTTTTCGTTGTACGAATCAAACACCGGTCGTTCAAGGAGCAGCCCGAGACCAGGTGCCTTAGGAATCCGCACGATCACATTACCAAAACTTGTTTCCATGATTTTAGGATCCGTGCCACAACGGACAGTAAGAGCGGCCATGCCTACCATCTTTCTGATTTGATGCATCATAAAGCTTTGCCCATGCACCTTCAAGCTCAACCACTCTGTGTCATTGATAATGATAGGTTTTGGTGCTACTTTGAAACTCTTGATGTATCTTTGTGCAGACTTGTCGTTGAACGATTTTTGGACAGTGTAGTTGTGGTATTTCCGCGTTCCTAGGTAGTTGTTCAGAGCTGCTTGAACACGGGCTTGCCGCTCAGGGGCAATGCGGTAGGCCTTCTTGGCAGAGAGATAGGCCGCTTTGAGCGCTTTGACAGCTTCTTCCAATGCGGGAAGATTTATGGTGGTGGATGGGAGAGGTACCGAGCCATCGGTCTGTGAGTCAAACGTCAAGGTAGGATCTTGTTTTTGAATGACATCGATGATCCCTTTGATGTTATTCGCGGGGTCCCTGCCCTGTATAGGGATAGAGGTTTCAGCAATAGGATCGCCTGGAGCGGCATCTGTAGCTTCTACACTATACAGAGCATCTTGTACAAGCGGGCGTATCGAGTCGTCAAGGCTGTCTACTATGGGTTTGATATATTTCTGCTCCGTGTTGGACCAGAATGACGAAACTTCGGCCTGCCTCTCACGGTATGCGTCTAGGTCTCCCTCTTTCTCTGCATACTCTTCCAGTTTCTTCCCCAGGAAACTCGAGGGGTGTGGGGGCAAGAACGCGTGTGTGGGTATAAGATACTCATACCATCGCGAGTCACAGGCCTGGTAGCAGCTGAAGGATCCTGTCGTGCGCTGAATGCCCCATACTCTGATCTGATCAGAAAGGTTGCTGTTGATGGCGTGGACAATGTTGTCGTCCTCGATGATCAGCTTGAGCGAAATGACGTTGCCGGCAGCGTGGACGCCCTTGTCTGTGCGGGCGCAACGGACGAGGGACGACTTCTTAGGGTCATCGGCATTTGCTTTTGAGATTGCGCCCGCGGCGACGAAAGCATTGAAGAGGTCGCCCTCGATGGTCTTCTGCTTGTTGTCAATCTGCATGCCCTTGTAGCCTGTGCCCGAGTAGCCGATCATGACGGCGACCTTGCGCTTTGGCCTGCGCTCTTCGGCCTCGACCTCTTCGGCGGGGAAGGGGGCGGGCATGGCAGGCCGCGCATTATCGCCTGTTTGTTCGTGCTCTTTGTTTCGAGTCTGCTGGGTTTCGTTGCGGGCGCGCCGATCTAGTTGCGAAGAGCTACTTGGTTAATTGGAGACATGTGTGGTACGGCTGCAGAGCTTACTTGTGTTCCTTGCGCCCCATACTTCTCTTCTTATTTGGACGGCTGCCATGTTGAAGCGCCCGCCCTCGGCCTCGCCCTCTGCCTCTGCCATCGTCATCCCGCTTGCGCTTCTGATTGTTGCCAGTCGCGGTAGGGGACTTGTTCGTAGTCTGGTCCATGGTGTGCGGGAAGCGAGGAGTATTATCTGCATATCATTTGTAACTGCTGCACCATATTACTCGTACCTAAGTAGTCCTGGTCTGTAAAGTGTGCTGAGCTAATAGTCTGCATCTGCAGCTGCAGGTCCCAGACAGATTTTCTTCCAGCACTAGCGCTGCGCCACACCTGCACCAGCCGCGCTACACTCTCACCGCCTACATCGCCGCCCACCTGCCTGGAAAGTCGTGCACAACAGGTTCCTAATGGCTTGGTTAGCAACCACAGTTCCCAACTTTGTGATCCTCCCTTTGTTCTGGCCTTTCCTTCTCTCTATTTCTCTCTCCCCCTTCCCTCCACGTGCGCCATGAAAGACCCCGTCGAGACGGCCAAACAGCTCGTGCGCACCGTCGTGCGCATGTTCTACGAGACGGAGCACGTCGTGGTCATGGACGCCCTTTGCTACCATGGTGCTCTGCCCATGCCCGACCTCGTCCTCGTCCTCGAGGCCGGCAAAAACTCAAAGCACGTGGGCAAGATTGTGGGCAAGCTCAAGGAGGCAGGCATGTGCGCCGTGTACTCGCAGCAGGTCATGCGCGAAGGCGCAACCAAGCAGACGAGCCGTGAGTACTACTACATTGACTACCGCCGCGCCATCGATGCCTGCAAATACAAGATCCACAAGATCGACGAAGCCGTCAAGAAGAACGCAAAGCCGACGGCTGAGAAGGCCGAGCTCAAGTGCACCCGCTGCAAGTCCCAATACACAACCATGGATGTTCTCAATAGCATCGACCCTGAGCCAACCTCCGATGCCAGCGGCTTTCTGTGCCTCAGATGCGGTCATCCGCTCGACGAGATAGACGCCGGTGGCCAGGCCGAAGACATGGCTGATGACACGCCAGCCAAATTCAATAAGCTCTTTAGTCCACTACTAACTCTAATGGCCGAAATCGACCAAATGAAGATACCTGCTGTAGAAGGTAAAGATGCTGTTGATGCCAAAATTGAGCTGCCGCGCGATAAAACGATAGACCCTGGCACTAGGCATGAGGTGGTTGAGACTGTCGTGGCTAGACCAACTGCTGTCAGAGGCTTGGACACTGGGCCAGAAAAGATCAGTATCCAAATTGGGTCCAGCGCCGAGCAGAACGAGAAGCAGCGGGCTGCAGATAAGGCTCGCCAGGAGAAGATACAAATGCAGAATCAGTTGCCGTCCTGGCACACCGAGTCGACGGTGGTCAAGAACGCCAATGGGACAACAACAACAGTCAAGCAGGAGGTTAATGGCACGGACTCCCCAACCATCAAGACGGAAGCACTGGAGACCAAGACAGCTAATCAGAACCTGGATGCCGTCTTTGCCCAGATCGAGGCAGAGCGAAGAAGGAAGGAGCAAGAGGAAGAGGACGAAGATGACGATGAGGACGAGGACGAATTTGAGGACGTTGCTGTGGGCACCCCCAGCACGATTCCTGAAGCGAAGCGCGTAAAGCTTGAACCGTCGGTCGCGCCTACGCCATCCAACGCCGCCACTCCAGCAGCGTCCAATGGGGAGGGCGGCGACGAGAGCGAAGAAGACGAATTTGAGGACGTCAATTGAGGGTTTGCATAGCGTTGGCGTTGATTTTTTTTGTGGCGTTATATACCAGGCTGCATCTCGTGATGAATAAGGTAGAATTAGCAACTATGTAGTATAGATTCATACCCAGACATCTATCCACCCAGTGGTGCGCTGCATTGGTGCCTGGGTAAGCGAGTCATGCATCCCGCTTCTTTTGGTCGGCTTCCCCGCGGTGCCTGGGGCAGGCACACATTGCTCTTTCGCCAGGCTCGCCCAAGGACAATACAATAGCCAGACCCGGATCATGGCCACTTCTGCCACGTCGCTCTCCTCCTTGCTCGCCCGCGCTTCTCTCGACGACCACGAGGAAATCCTGGCGGCGGCCAATGCCGCAGCAAAGAAGTCAAAATCTGATTTGGATGCGCACCATGCAAAGGCGATAGCCCTGCTGTACCTTGACCGATATGACGATGCTCTGGCTGCATTCGAGCAGGCAAAAGGGCTGCAAGAAAAGGCCCCGTTCGAACACGCATACGCCCTGTATAAGACGGGGAATGCAGCCAAAGCAGTCCAAATCGCAGCGGCAGCCGAGTCGAGTACAGGCCGCGGCATGAAGCATATGCTTGCGCAAGCCGTGTGTGCCACTTCCATACTGCCTGCATTCGCCTGACTAACACTGCCCACCAGGCGTACCGCTCTGAGAACTTCGCTCAAGCTGCAAAGGTGTATAAGGAGCTCGCGAGCCAGCCTATCGAAGACGAGGAATATGACATCCGCATCAACTCTGGCGCCGTTGACGCACAGTTGGAGTGGACTGGGCAGGGTGAATTGGCCTACAAGAAGAAACCTACGCGGGAGGATCTTGACGTGTTTGAAACTGCCTTCAATGCTGCATGTGGGAGCATAGCCCGGGGCGAGTTGGCCCAGGCCGAAGTCTGCTTGAAACGGGCCAAGGACCTTTGCAATGCCCTCTCCGACCTGACGGAAGCAGAGAAACAGGCCGAATTATTACCTATTACTGTCCAGCAAGTCTACGTGCTAACTCAGCTCGGCAAACTGGATGAGGCAGAGAATTTGGCTTCCATCACTCCGTCCACCGAGTAAGACTGTTGTCCTTGCTAACCTGCCCCATTGCTGACAGCTATAGGATCAAGGAACTATCCACTCGCTATGTTGCTCAGGTCAATGGAATAGCTGCCTCAAAAGAACACTCTAACCCATACCGATCACACCGTCTCTTCCATTCCTCCCCCAGGCCCCCTGTCACGGACCAGCACTTCTCTTTCCAGTCCAACATTCTACAACAAGATGACTATGTAATTTCTTTGCTATCTCAAAAGGTTGCTGGTGTAGCATCCTCAACTGAAAAAGTCATTGCTGCCGCATCAGCTCCCTCATTATCACCGGCAGTCAACATGGCCGCAGTGCTGAATGCTGCTGCTCATGCACGAAATGCTGAAACTGAGAAGGCCGCCTTGAAAGAAATCGTGCCTCTTCTAGAAAAAAGACCAAATGATGTCGGGCTCATGCTCACCATAGCTCACCTCTACGTCATTACCAACAACTACGCTGCCGCAACACATCTCCTCGAATCTTTCTTCCGGCGCCTCGAACAGAGTACCTCGCCCTCTAGTCTTGACGTCCGCTTCGCGCCTGGCCTCACCGCCTCTCTCGTGTCGCTTTACGCACAACAAGGTCGCCCTGGCGCCGCAAAGCATGAATTAGCAAGAGCAGCAGAATACTGGCGGAAACCGCACAAGTCAAGAACAGAAGCCCCCTCTAAAGCGCTCATGGTAGCTGCTGGCACGGCACTCCTTGATACACACAATCCAGAAAATGTCAAGGCTGCTGGTGAGATATTCAAGAGCTTGTATGATCAGGATAATGAAGACAGGGCAGCGGTGGCGGGATTGGTGGCTGCCTACAGTATTACAGATCCGTCCTTGATACCCGAAGGCCTGCTCTCCTACCTTCCAGACGCCTCACGATTGATCTCAGACATAGATGCTGGGGCACTCGAAAAGGCGGGTGTGCCCCTCGGAAACCTAGCCACCACACACTTAGCCACCGAAACGAAAAAGCGCGGTGTAACTGCTGCCCAACCAGAGCACTCCAGAGTCAAGCGATTACGTAAAGCACGGATGCCAAAGGATTTCACTGAGAATAAGCAGATGGATCCAGAAAGATGGTTGCCTATGCGCGATCGGAGTTACTATAGGGCGAAAGGGAGAAAGGGAAAGAAAAAGGCTGAGGGGCTCACTCAGGGAGGTGCGGTCGCGGAAGAAAAGGGGTCAACACCAGTACAGGAGAAGAAATCAACTAAAGATCAAGGTAAGGGGAAGAAAAAGGGTAAAGGCGGAAAGCGGTGAGGCGTCGATCGTGTCGTACGATGTCACTTGAGAGGGCAATGAGTGGCTCTCCACGTCGTCTTTGACAAGCATTCTATTTGCGCTGTCACGTGAAGAGTATTCTCATATGCATTCGGGATGCAATATGCCATAGGCTTTCCAATAAAACCACCATAGCCTTCCAAATGCTTGAGTTTTCCGTTCGCCTGATATCAAAACGCTCTGCAAAAGCTAGACATTACGCGTTCCCTTACTACTTCCGACTACTTCCGACTACTTTCCAACTCACCATAACGGCCTCTAGCAACTGTCGTGTCATATGCCTGCAAAACTCTTGCCTGGCTCTCATCTGTTTGGCTGAACGCGTATCCGCGTTGTTTACGCATGCGCTGTACCTGCCGAACTTTGCGAATAGCCTTTTGAAACTGTTCCATCCTAGGTGGGTCATTAATTGACTGGACTTGGCCCGTATTCCATTAGAATGCTTACCTTGGTCTGTAATCTTGAATGTTATACTTCTGAATTTCCTGCACATGGTGATACGCCTGTGGAAAGTACATGCGCTTGGCATACTTCCACGCAAAATCCCTAATCAGGCATAAAGGAGGTAGAACGATCACCATGGCCCAGAATCTCGGATCGGGGAAAAGTCGCTCGATAACGCCAATATACTCGTTAGAAATGTTGACTTTTGGAGCGACAATGGCGTAAATTGGCATCAAAATGAACCAGAGCAAGAAACTACCAGGAATTGCGAGGAAGGTGTACTTTGTCCAGATATTGGTGATGAGAGAAGCCTTCAGAAGGACAGTAGCAAGATTGGCGGTATAGGCTGCAGTGCCCCAAACCCAGTGACCAGCATTGCGGCCGTCCCATTGTGGCCAATCCCAGAGAATAAAAGCCTGACTGCCAAAATACAGTATCAAAGAGTGATAGAACCCATTTGCAACCCAACTCCAAAAACTGTGCATGCGAAAAAACACTCCTGATTGGCTCAGCCTGTATAATTGTGGGTATCGATCCAGCAACCGCGCGCTTACGAATTGATCAAAAATTCCGATCACGAATGGTGGCGCGGCCGTGAAAAACACGTTATAAAAGGTGAGAGTCCAGGATTCGTAGATGATCTGCCCGCTGAATGCATTTTGAAATGAGTACCAGAACTGGGTCATGAACATGGCTATGTTCTTGTAGAAGGAATACAGAATGACCTTGCTAACGCGTTGATAGCTCCACGCACCGTGAACAAGCAGCAGTTTGCGAAGGTACCGGAATTGTCCAATCGAAATGTCTGCGGATCGAGCGGCTTGAAGGCCTTCAACGCCGGAGATCCCAACACCAACGTGTGCAGCCTGGATCATGGAGACATCGTTTGCGCCATCGCCAATCGCTAGCAGAATAGACTTTAGATGTCGTTTGACAAGCTTGACGACCAAAGCCTTCTGTAGTGGCGAAACCCGGCAACAAATGACAGCTTTGCATTTCACGGCAAGATCCAAAAACTCTTTCTCCAAGTCACGCTCTAGAGCATACGTAAGCGATTTGCCATCGATAACCAGTGCAAGAACATCCATCTCGTGCTGGCCACCTTGCGACTGGCTCGTGATTGCTTGGAATTTTTTTCGAATGTTGTCACGGGTTGCATCTTTGGTTTCTTCGTTGATAATGAGCAGGGACATGTCTTCGCTGATCAGCTTACAACTCATGCCAATGTTGATGGCTGTTTCTTGACGGTCACCAGTTAAGACCCAGATCTTAATGCCGGCAGATTGCAGGGTTGCAATGGTGTCTGGAACGCCCTCTTGAAGCTTATCTTCAATGGCAGTTGCTCCAAGAAGGGTGAGATCATGCTCAATTAGTTCAGCAGCTTTATCGAGTTCTTCGGCACGGTTTCCGCTGACTGTAGTTTGCGCAGTGTTAAAGATATGCCACCATTCCTGCCATTCATTCTCAGGGATCTCTCGCATGGCAAGGCAGAGCGTACGAAGGCCATCAGCAGCATATTCTTCGAGGTGTGTTAAGGTCGTCTCGACGAAGGGATTATTCTCTTTTGCAAGTCGCTCCAGAATGACTGTGTCGGCGCCCTTGCAATAGCAAACAATCTTGCCTGTAGGGGTGCGAAATATAGTGGACATGCGCTTTCTTGTTGAGTTGAACTCACAGACTGCCAACAGCTCAAACTCCTGTTGGCGACCATCAACCTCAATGATGACTGCCCGGGGTTTTCTTGCTGTGAATTTGTAGCCCAGCAACAGTGCCCCCTCCACAAGCGCACCTTCGTCAGGAGACGCTGCTTGGTATTTAATAGCATCCTTTTCACCGCCTCGCTCAGGGATGACAGTGTGACAAGTCGAGAGCAGGGTGAGGAAGTGATTGATAATGTCCCGAGAGCCATGACTTTGGCGATTTTGCTCGAGTTGCTTGAAATCATGGATGCCAACCTCGACCCCATCTTCAATCGTAGCTCTCCTATCCTCCGGTATTTCATCTCCGTATTGAACCCCAGCAATTGAAGATTGCCTGAACTCCATCATGTTGCATGTCAGGGTACCAGTCTTGTCCGAGAAAATGTATTCGATTTGTCCAAGTTCCTCAACCAGGGAAGACGTGCGACAATTTGCAGGAGTATCAGTGGGTTCGTAATAGATGTCTAAATCCGAATCTATCAAGGTACCGGTGTAGTATTTAACAATCTCGATTGTGACGAATAGGGAGATTGGCACCAGGTTGGAGTACAGAACCCAGTATGTCAATAGATCGGAGAAGAACTGTTTTGCACCATTGAAGCCGCCTAACCAAAGATACTCAAGGTTGTTGCCGCGAGTCGATCGAATAATGACGTCGCCGATTGAACTAACAATGCTGAGACATATCAAGATTATAACGAGCATGAGGATCTGCTTGTTTACCATTCTTTCTACCGCAGTGGTCTTGATTGGTGTAGCAGTAGCATTCCTCATGAGTTTGGTTTCGTGGCCAGTAAAAACGACCACACCATGTATCCAAGGAGTATTACGTAGAGTGGCCCCACGCAGTAGCAACTGATCAGGCGCTAAAGGCAACTCTTTTTCACCTCCACCTGCTGCAATTGTTAATGTAGCTTCATAGGTATACAAGCTGCTATTGGGTTGTTCTGATCGGATCTTGCCACCTAGGCGAGCCAATTCCGCAGGACTGACGAAATCAGCAGTCTCAGGTATAGCTTGCTTGATTTTCAAATTGGTTTCTCCATCCAGATTGGCCGTTTCAATGTAGCAAAGACCTTCTGGTTCAGATGATGCGAGAAGTACTAGGTCAGCAGGAAAGGGCGATTCGGATTGGACCCGAACGATATCCCCTACAGCTACGTTTATCCACTTCGTCTCTGTAAACGTCGAACCCTTCAACACGTGTGCCTTGGAGTTATTTAATTGGGCGTCTGACTGCTTCCTCCTGTAGTCCTCAATGTACTCCTTAATGGCCGATACCAGTAACACGATACAAAGTGGGACAATGGTGGTATATCTGGATGTCGGTGAAATGCCAGGGATCTGTTGCAAGATCGCGGTGAATAAAAAGAACAAATTGGCGTATTTTGAGAATTGCTCGTACAAAAACTTGGGGAGAAAGGTAAGAATGTTGTATTTGGAAGTGGATATGTGGTTGTCGACATATTTGTTCTGTGAATTGGCAGGAGGGTTGTTGAGGTGAATTAATCTTGGCCCAAGAGTGGCTGGGTCTGGGGCTCCACGTCCGAAGCCAAACTTGAAGGTGCCCGAGCTGCGCTTTTTCTTGACTGATTCACCGTCATGGTATTGGCTTGCACCTGACTGGCCTTGATGTGCGGCATGCTCTGTTAACGGCAGGTCCATCTCTGAGTAGTCCTGGCCGCGGCCGAACATGTTCTTTACCCGGCCAGTGAGACCGCCCCCCAGACCTAGAATGCTATTCCTATTATGGGCCTTCTTGGACGAGCCACGCTGCACACCGGGTGAAGCCTCGCCTGCCGCGGCGTAGTAGCCCTGCATGGAATGATGATCATCGGCGGGTATCTCAGCGTCCGAGTATCTCTGGTAATCATTCAAATCGGAAGTCTGTGAATATGCCCTGCTCCCGGCTTGCGGGTAGGGCGATTCAGAAGCTGGGGCACCAGGCCCTCCGGGCAAACCCACAGTTGGTCTGCCGCCTCCCACGAAGTCATCGTATGATACCGAAGGCCGACCCTGAGGCGCCGTCTCAGAGCTGTCTATATCGTAGCGATGCAGGAGCTCATGGTCGTGTACCGGCGGGCGGGCGCCTGAGTAGTAGGTGGGTTGGCTGTCATGGTCATCAAAGTCGATCAGGTTGTCGTTATGAGGCCGCAGTCCGTCCGGTGGCCTGCTAGCCATGCTCTCGCGCTCATACAGAGTTTCTAGCCACTGCGGTTGTTTCGTACCGTGTCGCGTCAAGCCGAGTCGTATTGGGGTCGTCAGCTCTTGCGATTCTAAGACAAGTCGAGCAGCGCAGGCCTGGGTTCAGACAGCCGCAGCGAACAAAGCCAGACGAAGGAAGTTAGTAGTGCGGCACTGTTGTTGGGTGATGGTAGACGGTAAACGGCGACGGTGGATGGATGTTCGCAAAAGTCTGGCTGAGCAGCGCGATTGAGATGCAGTGCGCTACCAAGTATGTGGAGGGGGCTAGCACGGACGCGTATCGTGAGGCAGTGCGCTTGCCTGCCACCTTGCCCTGGACGTTCCTGACACAGAAAGGCACTCACGTCACCATACCTGACATTTCGTAATTAGATGCAACCCGCTCCAATTTACCGTGCGAACAGCTTAGGAGACAAACAGTTGCTCGGTTCCTGTTACACCTACATATGCTTCAGCTCTGTGCGCGCCGCTTCTCGTCCGCCTCGAATGCTGATGGCTTGCGAAGTGAGAGACTTGCACTATCTGAATATAGAATAGCCTAGTCACAGCCCTGTGCAAAGTTCACACACCCAGCTCTCCTTGGTCCAGTTGCGCTGGAGGCGGAGTCAATGTGCTTAGAATAGCTCCTTCTGGCGCTATCCTCGGCACTACCTGCCAGAGCTGTCGGGGTTTATTACTTAAGCCCACACCAGAAATATGCATGAATACATCACACTTGGGCATAATGAGAGCATGTCCGTAACTATTGAACTATTCGTTTTACGAAGATAGCATATAAATATTCTAAATTGTGAATGGTTATATTCCATGTAAACAGCCTGGTTAGCGTACGTTCTCAATACTACTACAATTCAATCAGTATCTAACACCTTTCCAGTCAATCGGTAGAGCGTGAGACTCTTAGTTTCGCGTCCTGGCGAAGACGATTGATCCTACTGCAATCTCAAGGTTGCGGGTTCGGTAAGTGCTTTGCCAGAGTTCGAAATATTCCCCTAACATTCAATAGACCCCCGCATCGGGCTTAAGCTTTTTTTTTTTTTACTTGATTAGTAGTATATATAAATAACTAAATATACTGTTGTGTAGAGTATGGCATCTTAACTCAGCCGAAATTGGGTGAGTAGCTAGGTGTTGGATTCTGGGCCGGAGGTTCTGATAAAGGAGTAGAAAGGTATCACTACAAATCAACTAAAAATAACCCAATAAATTCCATTTCTCCCGTTTTTCCGAACCAGTTTCTACTACTCATCTGATAATCGCTACTCTAAAATCTAATATCTGATATCCAATCCCAGGCGCCTAATAACGTTACGATCCCGCGCAACGATCCAAGAAGGAGGGGTCTCAATCAGCAGACTTTCTACATGCACTTCTTATATTCTTCTTAGTTATTAGAGTAGATTAGCGTGTTTACTCACGACCTGGGCCAGCTCAAAAACCACCAAAAATCGCAAAAACTGTACGTTAATATCTTAGCAACAGCTTGACAGCATCTCCTAAAATTTTGTAGCTACCTTTGTATAACTATTTTAAGACTCCTAGAACGCAATTTGTTAAATAGTTCTATAGGTACAGCAATTTAGCTTAAAATTGCGAGCTAAAACTTAATAATTTAATAATAGCTAAGCCTATTATCCTAGGAATGTAATCGGAGCTTCGAAGTAGGTAGATGAGGCTTATTATAAAATCCTGGAATTTATTATTTAGCTGTTGTTGAGATATTAACGCACGGTTTTTGCGATTTTTAGTAGTTTTTGAGCTAGTGTAATGGGCTACCTGCGTCGACTACTAGTAGCTGTTAGGGTGTTGGTGGATTAAGAGTTAATAGTAAGGTTCGTGTAGGTAATCTATAATAACTAATATTAATAGAAGATGTTTTGCAATTGTCTTGTATTGGCGTTCTGTGGTCAAAGGATTAAATTGCCGATGCCATCCTAATAATGCGCATCGCTACTAACTATATAGTAATAATATCTTAGCGGCTTCGTTGCTTCGTGTTTGCTAAGATTACAAATTTACAAATTTATTACATAATAGCTTCGCGACTTTGTGTTTACTAAGATTGCAAATTTACAAATTTGTTACATATCTATATTATAGTTAGCTTCTTAGTCGAACTTATTATCTTATAGGTTGTTACCTCACTTATCTTATACTCTATTAGTAGCTAAGCGTAGACTAATTAGTTCTATCTTAGTTTCCCTTATTACTACTATAACACTATTCTTTCTTCTACGTAGTCCCTTGTTTCTCTATACTAGTACTAAAGTTATTAATCCTATATCTTTATTAATCTTGTTACGATAGTAACAAGAGAAATACAGATAGAACTAATTAGCCCTACGACTAAAGGATTAAGTTCTTACAAACATAAAGAATATAAACTCGATTAGGAAACTATATATAATTAGGACACCTAGGGTAATCTATAATCTATAGACTCTTAGCGTTAATAGATTATAGATTAAAGTAATCTACAATCTATTATTCTTAGTAGTAATAGATTAATAGATTAGGACAAGTATATAGTTAGTAGCAACGCGCATTATTAAGATAGTATTAGTAATTTAATTATTAACTATAAGTAATAATACAAGATAGTTACAAAATATCTTCTATTATTTACAGCCTATTATAGATTACAATACAAACTTTTACTATTACTTTACAATCTACTAATATCTATTAAGGCTATTAGGAAGTTAACCCTAGTAAGCCTATAACACCTTGCTAATTTAGTTATTACAAGAAGTAAAGCGTAAGTAGCGCATAGTCTAGCTAACACGATAGTAGAAAGTTTAATAAGTAAAGCCCCTAAGAGTAGTTATAAGTTAGATAGTACTATATAGGAAATAATTAAAGATTATATAAACAAATTAATTAATAACAAAGAAGATATAAAGATAGTAATTAAAGTATTAGAAACGTAGAATAGAGAACTACAAGATTACTTAAAATAGAACAAAGTATAAATTAAAGCTATTATTAAAGGCTAGAACTAGATAGAGCTAATTACCTAATAACTAGAAATAAGTATAACAAAGAAACTACCTAAGATACCTGTTCTTAAAAAGTTTAATAGAATAAAGGAGAAATTAAGACTCTTTATAGCGTTAGTACAACTCTAGATAGATATACAAGTACTATACTTTAATATAGAAGAAAAGAAAGTAATATATATTAGACTATACCTTAAAGAAGACGTAATAAGATAGTACAAGCCCTACTAGATAGACTATACAACGTATTCTCTAATAACCTAAAAAGATAAAACTAAAGCTATTTTTAGAAGTTATAAATACTTTACTAAACGAATAAGAGTAGTATTTAGAGATATAGATATTACTTAATAAGCTAAAGAGAAACTTAAAAGGCTTATATAAAACAAGAGTATCCTAGAATATATATTATAATTTAAATAACTAAGTTAAAATATAGAATAGAATAAATTAGCCCTTATATTACAATTTAAACAAAGACTAAACGTAAAAATCTAATACAAAATAATATATATAGAGAAACCTAGGACACTAGAAGCCCTAAAATAATAGGTAATCTAAATTAATAATAACCTTTAAGAATAGAAAAAGAATAAGTATAGTAGCTAAACTAGAAACTAAGACACTAGAGACCCTATAATCCTTAACGTAAACAAGGATAGAAAGAAAAAGAAGAATAAAGACTTTACGTATTTTAACTATAGTAAGAAAAGCTACTACGCGAAAGACTACTAATTAAAGAAGAAAAAGGATATAGTATATTATAAATATAAGAAACTAGGATACTATATAAAGGAATATAAAAGTAAGGACTATAAAAAAGATAAAGAAACTTAGTTAAAGATAATAGAGAAAAAGAAAGAAATACTATAAGTATAAGCTAAACCTTAAGAAAAGGTAGCTAGGAGTAAAGAAATATAATACGTAATACTCTATTAGACCTTTTATTACAAAGATAACTACTATATATATCTTTTTAGTAAATAGGGAGTAGGATAGTTCTTATAAAAGAATAGAGTAGTAGTAATAAAAGAAAAAAGAAAAGTATAGCTAGAAGAAACAGCGTATATAATAGACCTACTAATAGAAGACTTAGAAAGAGAAGAGCCCTAGACCCTATTAATTTAGGCTAAAGGATTAGTACTAAATAAAGAGACTACTACAGCTTCCTCTAAAGGACTACAAGAAAGTAAAAGATAGGTTAGTATAAAAGGTACTAAATATACCTAGCTAGATATATATAGCTATAATAGCTATACGATAATAGATATAGAAGAACAAAATAAAGAATAGAAATTTGTTTAGAAATACTTACTAGTTATAAGTATAGAGGAAGCGTACAAAGACTAGAAAGAACGTAATCCTAAAGAAATAAAGTTTATACTATTTTAAGAATAGATAAAGTAATATATAGTTATAGTAAGAAGGATACTTATATAAAAAGAATAGTAGTACTTTATAAGAAAAACGCAATAGATTAACAAAGCCTATACACTACAAGTACTAATAGTATACTATATCTTAATAAATACAAGACCTAGAATAGATAGTTACTAAGAAGGGGATAATAAAATAATAGATCCTAAGTACCTAGTATATTTTAAAGTATTATAGATATTATACCTAGAGAAGAATTATATAATATATAGAAACCCTAAAGTAAATAATAAAGTATAGCTTATAAGAAGAAGAGGCTACAACTATATAAAAGTAATTCTAGTAGAAGATATCTAAAGATAGGAAATAATATTAGAAGAAGGTTACGTAGTAATAAGGCCTAGACTAAAACTACCTAAGAAATACGTCTAAGGAAGACTATAGTATAAATATAAGTATAATAAATATCTAAAATATAAAGAATATAAACTTAAAATAGGGCTATAGCCCTAGGAAAATAGACAATTTACAAAAATACTAAAGTAAGAAAAGCTAGAAGGTATAAGAGGCCTATATATTACAAAGATAGGTACTTATTAAGAGAAGAAAGTACAATTAATAATTAATAGTAGAGCTACAAGAAACTTTATATTAAAGAAGTTTGTAGAAAGCTAAGAAATAACTTATACTATAAAGAAGTACCTTTAACAACTAAGTATAATCGAAGGAAAACTATTTTAAGAACCTATAAGGTTTAAAATAACACCCTCTACACTAAAACTAGAAGGGATAATAATTAAGAATATAGTTATAGATATAACAACAATTAATAACAAATAAGATATAATACTAGGAATGCTATAGTTATAAATAACTAACCTAAGAATTAATTAGAGAATAAGTAGAATTAGCTACTCTAAAAAAGAAATATTAAAAGCTAACATAGTTATATATAAAAGGGAATTCCTAGAAGAATATAAGAAATAGGAAAAATAGCTTATAGAACCTAAAGATTACCTTCTAAAATACTAACTATAGGACTTAGCGATAGATCTAAAAGAAGATAAAAACGTAAGATAGAGCTTAGTTTATAGAAAAATAGAAGAAGAATCTAAAATTAAATAAACGTTTATTAAAAACGTAATAAAGAAAAGATAAATATAAGAATCTAAGTCTTTAGTAGTATATAGACTTATATTCGTAAACAAAAAGAGAATAAAAGATAAAAGACCTTGCGTAGACTTTAGAAAAACTAACGCAATTACAAGTAAGAACTAATATCCCTTACTACAAATAGACGTAATACAAGATAAGCTATAGAAAGTAAAAATCTTTACAAAACTAGACATCTAGAACGCCTACTACTAGATTAGAATTAAGAAAGGTAATAAATAGAAAATAGCGTTTAGAATATAATATAAACTATATAAATACCTAGTTATACCCTTTAGCTTAATAAACGTACTAGTAGCCTTCTAAGAAAGAATAAATATAGTACTAAGAAAGTACTTAGATATATTTATATTTATATACCTAGATAATATCCTTATATTCTTAGAAATAGAAGAAGAATACGTATAGTATATATACAAAGTACTAGAAAAACTAGTAGAAAATAAGATATTTCTTAAAATAAGAAAATACAAATTCTATATAAAGAAAATAGACTTCCTTAGATTTATTATTAAACTAGGAAAAATCAAGATTAATCTAGAAAAAATTAGATTAATTAACGAA
>JALNQF010000354.1:0-41706 GCA_028456385.1 Ophiosphaerella korrae | reverse complement strand
TTTATCTACTATTTACTCTTTTTAGTTAATTATTAAAACTACCTTATTAAGTTATCTTACGTAAAGTCTACCTTATAATTAGATAGTAGAATAGTACTTAAGATACTACCTTAACTACAACTAGAACAATTAGGTATAGCTACTACCTATAGTATAGTTAGTATACAACAGCGCAAAGAATATAATAATAAGAGAATTACTTTTCTTTATAAACTATAGATTTAACCCTAATATATATAGAATACTAAGACTAGAAGTATCTTAGTCTCTAAGAAGAAAAAACTTTACTAATAGACTTAGAGATATATATAATTAACTAAGATAGGACGTAGAATTCCTATATAATTATATAGCTAAGTACTATAATAAGAAATATAAAAAAGGACTCTAATTTAGAAAAAGAGAAAAAGTATAGTTAGTTAGGAAAAACGTAAAAAGTAAATAACTAAGTTTAAAACTAGATTACGTTAAAATAAGACTATATAAAATTAAGAAAGAAGTTATACTAGTTATATTTAAACTAAAGCTACTAAATAAGATAAAGATATACCTAACCTTTTATATAGCGCTACTTAAAATAGTACTATAAAACGTAGAACTACTAGTATATAAAGTAGATATATATAGAGAATAAGAAGAATAAGAAGTTAAGAAAATCCTAGTATACTAGTTCTACAATAGAAAAAACTAGTATCTAGTAAAATAGATAGGAATAGACAAGAAAGGGTAACTATAGGAAGAAATATAGGAACTAGAAAATAACCTTATCTACCCTAAGAAACTAGAGGAGTTCTAAAGTTAAAACCTTCTAGAGCGCCTTGTAGTAAACTAAGAAAACTAGTACTACTAATAATAAATAGAGAGACGTTAAGAACGTCTAATACAATAGGAGCTAGAGCAGCCTCTATAGCGTCCTTAAAGTCTATCTTAGCTTCTAAGGTATAAGACTATTTAGATAATTTAGTATTATTATAGGCTTTTATTTTATAAAGATACTTAATATAAGAGTAAAGATCTACTAGCTTATAAAGAGTTAGCTTATACTTAGCCTTAGCTTCTATAAGCTATAATAATAGTATCTCTTAAGCCTAGTTAATAGCTCGCCTTATATAACTTAGTAAGAAGAGACTATATAGAAATTAAGTACTTATACTCTATAAGAGAAATACCTAAAAGAGTATATTTATATTAAATATTAGCAAGAATATACTTACTATAATACTTACTATCCTTTAAAGAAATAAGATAAGTAAGCTTTAACTAAGTGTAATAGGCGTAAGTAAATATTTTAACTCTATTATAAGTAATACAAGTAATAAGAAGAAGTTTATTATAATTAGAATAAGAAGATATAGAGAATAATAAAGAACTAGAAATAAACAAAGAAACTAGACTAATAACTTTAGGCCTAGGGCGGAGAAACAAAAACCTGCCTAGAGAAAGGAATAGTATTATAGCTATAATAAGAAGAAACTAATTTAAGCTAGTTAGCCCTACTATAGATAATAAAAGTACGTATAACTTATAAGGTAACAAACTTAACTAGGAAACTAACTATAATAGAGATACGTAATAAATTTGTAATTCGCGATCTTAGTAAATATAAAGTACAAAGCTAAGTACGTAATAAATTTATAATTTATAATCTTAGTAAACACGAAGTATAAAGCTAGCTAAGGGACCTAAGTATATAGTTAATAGGATGCGTATTATTAGGATAGTATTAGCAATTTAATTATTAACTACGAGCGATAATACTAAGATAGTTACAAAATATCTTCTATTGTTTATAGTCTATTATAGATCCTAATATAAACTTTTACTATTACTTCCTAATCTACTAATACCTAATAAGCTACTAGGAAGTTAACCTTAGTAAGCCTATTACACTTTACGTACTTTAACTATAGTAAGAAGGGCTACTACGTAAAAGACTACTAATTATAGAAGAAAAAGGATATAGTATATTATAAATATAGGAAGCTAAGATACTTTATAAAAGACTATAGAAGTAAAGACTATAAGAAAGATAAGGAAACTTAGTTAAAAATAACTAAAAAGAAAAAAGAAGTACTATAAGTATAGGCTAAATCCTAAGAAAAAGTAGCTAGGAGTAAAGAAATATAATATATAATACTCTATTAGACCTTTTATTATAAGAATAACTACTATATATATATTTCTAGTAAGTAAGAAGTAAAATAGTTCTTATAGAAGAATAAAGTAGTAGTAATAAAAAAAAGAATAAAAGTATAGCTAGAAGAAATAGCGTACGTAATAGACCTACTAATAGAAGACTTAGAAGGGGAGGAGCCCTAGATTCTATTAATCTAGGCTAAAGGATAGGTATAAGATAAAGAGACTACTATAGCTTCCTCTAAAGAACTACAAGAAAGTAAAAAGTAAATTAGTATAAAAAGTATAGAGTATACCTAGCTAGACGTATATAGCTATAATAGCTATATAATAATAGATATAGAGAAATAAAATAAAGAATAGAAGTTTATTTAGATATACTTAATAGTTATAAGTATAGAGAAAGCGTATAAAGACTAGAAAGAATATAATCTTAAAGAAATAAAGTTTATACTATTTTAAGAATAGATAAAGTAATATATAGTTATAGTAAGAAAAATACTTATATAAAGAGTGTAGTAATTCCTTATAAAAAAGACGTAATAGATTAATAAAGCCTA
This sequence comes from Ophiosphaerella korrae, assembly GCA_028456385.1. Lineage (NCBI taxonomy): Eukaryota > Fungi > Ascomycota > Dothideomycetes > Pleosporales > Phaeosphaeriaceae > Ophiosphaerella > Ophiosphaerella korrae. The sequence continues at coordinate 39,010 of JALNQF010000354.1, read as the reverse complement.
TATACTAAGAATACTTATAGTATACTATATCTTAACTATAGATATACCTAGAAAAGATAAGTACTAAGAAGGAGATAATAAAATAATAAACCTAAAACATCTAGTATATTTTAAAGTATTATAGATATTATACCTAGATAAAAATTATATTATATATAGGAACTCTAAAGTAAATAATAGTATATAGCTTATAAGAAGAAGAGGCTATAACTATATAAGAGTAATTCTAGTAAAAGATATCTAAGGATAAGAAGTAATTCTAGAAGATAGATACTTAGTAGTAAGGCTAGGACTAAAACTATCTAAAAAATACGTCTAAGGAGGACTATAGTATAAATACACGTATAATAAATATTTAAAATATAAAGAATATAAACTCTAAGTAAGGTTATAGCCCTAGAAAGATAAATAATTTATAAAATTACCTAAGTAAAAAAAACTAGAAAGTATAAGAGGCTTATATATTACTAAAATAGGTATATACTAAAAAAAGAAAGTATAACTAATAATTAATAGTAGAGCTATAAAAAACTTTATATCTAAGAAGTTTATAAAAATACAAGGAATAGGTTATATAATAAAGAAGTACTTTTAACAATTAAGTATAATTAAATAAAAACTATTCTAGGAAATAATTAGGTTTAAGACAGTTCCCTTAATATTAGAACTAGAAAGAATAACAATTAAGAATATAGTTATAGATATAACGACAATTAATAACAAGTAAGATATAATACTAGAAATACTATAGTTACAAACAACTAACCTATATATTAATTAGAGAATAAGAAAAATTAGCTACTATAAAATAGATATACTAAAAGCTAATATAAACACTTATAAAGGAAAATTCGTAGAAGAATATAAGAAATAGGAAAAATAGCTTATAGAACCTAAAGAATATTTTCTAGAATATTAGCTATAGGACTTAGCGATAGACTTAAAAGAAGATAAAGACGTAAGATAGAGCCTAGTTTATAGAAAAATAGAAAAAGAATCTAAGATTAAATAAGTATTTATTAAAAACGTAATTAAGAAAGAATAGATATAAGAATCTAAATCTTTAGTAGTATATAGACTTATATTTATAGATAAAAAGAGAATAAGTAATAAAAGACTTTACGTAGATTTTAGAAAGACTAATATAATTATAAATAAGAACTAATACCTACTACTATAAATAGATAGAATATAAGATAAGCTATAAAAAGTAAGAATCTTTATAAAACTAGATATCTAGAACGCTTACTACTAGATTAGAATTAAAGAAGGAGATAAGTAGAAGATAGCGTTTAGAACACAATATAGATTATATAAATACTTAGTTATACCCTTTAGCTTAATAAATACACTAGTAGCCTTCTAAGAAAAGATTAATATAGTACTAAGAGAATACCTAGATATATTTACTTTTATATACCTAGACAATATCCTTATATTCTTAAAAATAGAGGAAGAATACATATAATATATATATAAAGTACTAGAAAAGCTAGTAGAAAATAAATTATTTCTTAAAATAAGAAAATACAAATTCTATACAAAAGAAATAGATTTCCTTAGATTTATTATAGAACTAGGGATAATTAAGATTAACTTTAAAAAGATTAAGTTAATTAATAAATAGCTAATACTAAGAAAGCTAAAAGAGGTATAATAATTTTATAGGTTAGTAAACTTTTATAAAAAACTAATAATAAGACTTATAAGAAAAGATACGTTATTTAAATAGATAAAAGAATGCGATAAAGTATTTAATAAGATTAAAAAGAAGTTTATAGAAAACCTAGTTATTAGAATATATAACCTAGACCTACTAGCGATTATAAAAATAGATGTATCTAACTTAGTCTATAGAATAGTACTAATATAGGAAGATCTAGAAACTAAAAAAGAATATCTAGTTAAATACTTCTCTAAAAAGATAAAGATAGTAGAACTTAACTACTTAATTTATAATAAAGAAATACTAGTAATCTATAAAGTATTTAAGTAATAGAGAGTATACTTATAAGAAGTAAAATATAAGGTAAAAGTCTATATAGATTATAAGAATCTTATAAAATTTATAATAAACAAAGAGCTATTATAATAATATACTAGATAGTAGGAATTCCTATTAATATTAAATATAGAAATTATATATATAAAAGAGAAAGACAACTAATTTATAGACGCCCTTAGTAGAAGACTAGACTTATAAGAAGAAGTAAACGCTACTAGTATAGTTCTAGTATAGAATAAAGAAGGATACTTAGTTCTAAATATACCTAAAATAGCTATAATACTTAAAAGAAAGAATAGTAAGCTAGAAAAATAGATTTAGAAAATAATATAAAAAGTATCTAAAGAAATAGAAGAACTAGAAATCTAAGAAGGACTTATATAAGCCTATAGAAGAACGTATATTCTAAAGAAAATTTAAAGAGAATTTATATAATAATTCTATAAATTACTAGTATATAGCTACTAAGGTATTAAAAAAATATTAGATAGACTACTATAAGATTACTATATTCTAAAAGCAAGACAACTAGTAATAGAAGTACTATAAGATTATATAGAATACTAAAGAAATAAATATAATAGATACGTACTATATAGAATACTATAATAAGTAGAAGTACTAGAATAACTATAAAGAGTTATTACAATAGACTTTATTATAAAACTATCTAAGTCTAAAGATCTAATAATAGGAATTAAGTATAATAGAATCCTAATAATAGTAGATAAACTTATAAAGTACTTATACTTTAGACTATATAAAAAAAAAAGTAGGATAGAGGTTACTATATATTAGGTCCTAGGAACTATAGTTAGTTAATATAGACTACTAGATAAAATTATTATAGATAGAGATATAAGATTTATATTAAAACTATAAGGAATAATAACTATATAACTAGGAATTAAATACGTAATATCTACTATATATTATCTATAAATAGATAAATAATTAGAATAAATAAACTAAATAGTAAAGTAATACTTAAGATACTACCTTAACTACAACTAGAACAATTAGGTATAGCTACTACCTATAGTATAGTTAGTATACAATAGCGTAAAGAATATAATAATAAAAATATTACCTTTCTTTATAAACTATATATTTAACCCTAGCGTATATAGAATACTAAAACTAGAAGTATCTTAGTCTCTAAGAGGAGAAAACTTTACTAATAGACTAAAAAATATATATAACTAGCTAAGATAGGACGTAGAATTCCTATATAATTAAATAGTAAAATACTATAACAAGAAGTATAAATAGAAACCTTAATTTAAAGAGATAGAAAAAGTATAGTTAGTATAGAAAAATATTAAGAGTAAATAACTAAGTTTAAAACTAGACTATATTAAAATAGGACTATATAAAATTAAAAAAGAAGTTATACTAGTTATATTTAAACTAAAGCTACTAAACAAGATAAGGATATACTTAACCTTCTATATAGTACTATTAGAGATAGTACTATAAAATATAGAACTACTAGTGTATAAAGTAGATATATATAGAGAACAAGAAGAATAAAAAGTTAAGAAAATCCTAGTATATTAATTCTATAATAGTAGGAACTACTATTTAGTAAAATAGATAGGAATAGACGAGAAAGGATAACTATAGGAAGATATATAGGAACTAGAAGATAATCTTAACTACTTTAAGAAACTAAAGGAGTTCTAAAATTAGAACTACCTAGAACGCCTTATAACGAATTAAGAAAACTAATAATACTACTACTAGATAGAGAGGCGATAAAAACACCTAATATAATAGGAGTAGCTTCTACTATAGCCTTAAAATTAAGCTTAGACTCTATAAGAGTAGCTTATACTATAGACTTCTTATTATTTAAGGCTTTTATCTTATAAAGATAAACTAGATAAGTGTAATTTTCTACTTATATACTTAGAATTTAATTACGTTCTTTTTTAGCTTTAGTAATCTATTTAGATAGTTTATCTTAAGTATAGTTAATAGCTCTCCCTATTATAAATAAGTATAGATATATAAATAAGTATTATTAATATACACTCTATAAGAGATACGCTAGAAAGATTATAAGACGCGTAAGTATTAGTATAAATATATACCTCGCAAGCCCTACTATATTTTAAAGAAATATACTCTAGAAGATAATTTATAGATTTATAATAAGAATAAAGAAATATAGTAATACTATAATATAATTTATAATCTACTAATTAAAGATAACGTAGAGTAGATTTAGTAGGTATAAGAGAAGATAAAGAGCTTAATATTAATAAGGAAATAGGATTAATAACTCTAGCTCTAAGATAGATAAACTAAGGCCTACCTAGAGGGGGAGATAGTATTATAGACGTAATAAGAGAAACTAAGATAGAACTAATTAGTCTTAACTTAGGTACTAACGAAGTATAGGACGAGTAGGGTAATAACCTTAATTAGGAAACTACTTATAACTAGGACACGTAGTAGTAATCTATAATTACGTGCAAATAGATTAAAGTAATCTATATTAACGTAAGAATAGATTAGAGGTAATCTATAATTACGTATAAATAGATTAGTAACAATCTATAGTATTATACAAGTAGATTAGTATAAGTATATAGTTAATACAATATATATTATTAAGATAGTATTAATAATTTAATCTTTTAACTATAGAACGCTAATATAAGATAGTTATAAAATAACTTCTATTATTTATAGTCTATTATTAACTACTATACAAGCTTTTATTATTACCTCCTAATCTACTAACACCTTAAGGGTTACTAGGAAGTCGACCCTAGTAAGCCCCTTATAAGCGCGCTTAGCTCCTCTATTCTAAGCTTAAGTATCTAGAGCTAAAGGTTTAATAGTAATACCTTATAAGGTTAACTAGCGCTAGACCTCTAGTTTTACTATTATAATCTTGTTATTAGTTTTAATTACCTTAACTAAGATACTATACTAATTTTTTAAAAAGAAGATTAAGTTTAATAGTACTTTAATAATTAATTTAGCTAACTAGTTATTAGTAAAGTAGAATTCCTACTATAGTTTTAAGTACTTATTAGTAATAAGTATTTAGCTTTTCTCTTTAGTAATACTTTATACTTTATATAAGTAGAAGTTAATAGAAAGTCTATTTCTTAGTCTTTTATAACTAATTCTTAGTATATAGCTAATTTACTACTTTATCTTAGCTTTACTATATACGTTATACTAGACTATAGATACTTTTTTTATATATACTCCTTAAGCTTACTAGATAAGGTATTTAATTATAGCTAGTCCTAGATATCTAAGTCTCTTATACTATAGTAGTACTAGTACTCTAATAGTTTAAAGTTTATAAGTATAGTATACTACTTAGTATATAAGATTATATAATAAATAATACTTAAGTACTTATTAACTATAGATCTTAGTAAGGTCTCTAATTATTTATCTATTTAGCTTATTTAGAGTTATTAGCTTAGATTAAGTGTTTTACTATATTCCACTCTACTAGAGTAGCTAGAAAGAAACTAGGTTATAAAGAATATCTAGGTATATAGCTATATTATATAGAACTAGTTTATTTTCTATTAACTAGCTTTTTATTATAAAAGTAAGAGATCTATATCCTTTTACTTATATCTTTAACTTACCTACCTATATATAATTATTTAGCCTTAATAGACAATAGTTATATATATAAGTTAAGTTGTTTATAATATAGTAGGTTAAACTAGAGTCTAGGATAAAGGAATTCTAGAGAGAGTAGGTATTATAAGTATTCTTTATAGTTTTAGTAATAAAAGTACTCTTAATACTTAATATTTACTAGCTTTCTAGTTAATCTTCTTTATAAATTTTAGTAATCTAAAGTAACTTAGTATATAGTTCTATATAAAGCTTTGTTTAATACTTTAACTATCTTCTTATTAGTCCTTATAAGGTTATATTATACTTATATTTATAATTAATAAGCTCTTTTAGAGTCTTACTTAGAGTCTACTAATCTAGTACTTTATTAAGATTAATATAGTAGTAATTACTAAGTTTATAAGGTCTTTTATAAGCTAGGTATTATTTACTTATAGCTCTTTAACTTATTATTTAGTTAACGTTAGTATTACTACTACGTGTACGTTAATTACAAAGTTTACTTTATTTATTAAGTAGTGCGCTATCTATAAGAGAAGTATCTCTAGTCTTACTCTAGGTAGTATTACTACTAGTAGTATAAAGTAAAGTATTATCTACTATAAAAGTAGCTTTACGCCTCTTTATATTTAGGGGATAGTATACTATTATATACTTATAGTAGCGTTTTATTATCTCTCTCTAGTTTATACTAGGTAATAGCCTTCTATTATCTTAAAAGGTTATAGACTAAATTAGTACTACGTATTTAATAGCTACTAAAAAGTCTTAAGTAATTATATTAATTTATAGTAACTTTACTACTTAATACGTTTTAGCCTTAGTAGTAGCGTAGTTATACTTAGCTATCTATATATCCTAATTTACTAGGCTTCTTACAGGCTTAAGTAATTTAAGGTATCTATTACGTGTATACTCTTACTTAATACGCTTATCTACGCTAATAGTTTACTTTAAGTTTAATAGCTACTAATATAGAGATTATTTTAGTAGGTAGTATATACGTAGTAGATATAGTAAGACTAAGGATTAGATAAATATTATAATATACTAGAGACTTAACTACTTCTTTTTATACTCGTGTTAGTTACTATAGTATTACTTAGCTAATATTTTATAGTATTTAAGGTCTTCTTTAAAAGCTTTATAACTAGTAGCTAAGAGTTTAGACTACTACGTAGGAGTCTTAACACCTAATACTAGAGTATAGTTAGCTATTACTAGAGCTCTAATTAGTTCTAGTCTCTAAATTAGCTAAGTAGAAGATTCTAGGTTAATCTTATCCTAAATATTATATACTATATATCTAGATTGTAGGTAAATTATTTATATAGTATAATCTTTCTTAGTCCTTAACGTTATAGTTAGATTATATTAGGTTATACTAGCTGTCTTATTTTAGCTTTAAGTTATAAAAGAGTAAAAGATTATTACTTTTTAGAGTACGCTTTAGTTAAAGCTAAGTATAGTACTTAGCTTAATTTAAGAGTTATTAGAGAGCTACTAGAGAGTAGGAGATTTACGCCCTTTTTAAAGATACTCGTAGTACTACTAGAGAGTAAGAGAATAGTACTTTTTACTAACGCGCGTAGGGCTACTAGAGAGTAAGAGATTAGTACTTTTTACTAATACTTTTTATAGTACTTAGCTTAATACTTAGCTTAATACTTAATTTAATACTTAAGTTAATACTTAAGTTAATATAGGTATATACTAGTTTACTTAACTTAGTTAAGGTAGTAAGACTCTTAATTATTAGATTTAAAGGAGGTTATAATAGTTTAATAAAAAGGCTTTTTTATAATAGCTATATAAGGGCCTTATTAGAGAGGGATACTAAAGCTTTTAAAAAAGCTCTTTTTTAGATTAATTACTTATAACTTAATAGTACTAGGTATTAACTAAGTAGATTAATCCTACTATTTATCTCTAGCCTTACACTCTATCTATATATCTATAATATAGTAGTCTTAGCTAGGTCTCTTAAGATAGTAGCGAGCTACATCCTTAATACCCTTTCTATTAAGGTACTAGTTTCTTTATTATATTAGTTATACTAACGTAGTCTATCTCTTTATATATAAGATTCTTTATTTAATTCCTTTATTTATAAAAGTTAAGGCTATAATCCTTTTAGCTATAGTAAGGTTAGTAGCTTAGCAATTATATATATAATCGCGCATCTAATTACGTATTAAGTATCTAATTATATAACTTATCTAATACTTAGCGATTGTATATATAATCGCGTATCTAATAGCGTATTAAGTATCTAATTATATAACTTATCTAATAATAGTATAACTAGTATATAATAGTATAAAAAATATAGTAATAAGAGTATTACTCTTCTTTATAAATTATAGATTTAATCTTAATATATATTAAATACTATAAGATATAGAGTCTTAGACTCTAAAAATAGAAAACTTTATAAATAGACTTAAAGAAATATATAACTAACTAAGATAAGATACTAAGTTCTTATATAATTGTATAGTAAAGTACTATAATATAAAATATAGAGAAGAACTTTAATTTAAAGAGGAGGAAAAAGTATAGTTAGTTTAAAACTAGATTACGTAGATATAAAACTATATAAAATTAAAAAAAAAGTTATACTAGTTATATTTAAGTTAAAACTACAAAGTAAAATAAGGATATACTTTACTTTCTACGTAGTACTACTTAAGAAAGTACTATAAGAAGTATAACTACTAGTATATAAAGTAGATATATATAAAGAATAAAAAGAATAAGTAAAAAAAATTCTATAATACTAGTTTTATAATAGAAAAAAAATTTATTTAGTAAAATAGATAAGTATAGATAAAAAAAAGTAACTATAAGAAGATATATAGGAACTAGAATATTACTTTAAATACTCTAAGAAATTAGAGGAGTTTTAAAGTTAAAACTCTCTAAGCTACTTTATTATTAATAGCGAAATTTTACGCTATTAATACTAGATAGAGAGGTAATAGGAATATTTAAAGTAATAGAAGCTAGAGTAGCCTCTACTATACTATTAAAATCTAGCTTAGGTTTTAAGATAGTAAACTACTTAATAAACTTCTTTTTATTTAAAGCTTTTATCTTATAAAGACAAATTAAATAGACTTAGTTATTAGATAAATATATTTAATTCTTAATAAGTTAAGCCTAATATTCTTTTATCGTATAATAAGTAGCCTTCTATAACTTCTTATACTTACTTTTAGCTTCTATAATCTATAAAAATAGTTTTTCTTAAGTATATTTAATACTACTCTTTATTATAAGTAAGTATAGATATAAAAATAAGTATCTTTAACTTATAATTTACTATAGAAACACGAGATATATTATAAAAGATATAGATATTAGTATAAATATACGCCTTATAAGCTTTACTATACTTTAAAGAAAGATAAGTAAGTAAGAGATTTAAAGATTAATTATAAAAATAAAGAAATATTATAATACTATTAGGTAATACTTAATTAGTAAGAGTAAGACAATAATAGATTAAAATAGTAAGTATAGAGTAAAACAAAGAACTTAATATTTACAAAGAAATAGGATTAATAACTATTATAGCTATAACAAGAGAAATCGAGATAAAATTAATTAGCTCTAATATAAGTATAAACAAAGTATAGGACGAGTAGAGTAATAATCTAGATTAGGAAGTTAGTTATAACTAGGATACGTAATAACTTTATAAATTTACAATCTTAGTAAATACAAAGCTATAAAGCTACTTTATAAATTCGCGATCTTAGTAAGTATAAAGCTATAAAGCTAGGGAAAATACTAGCTATATAGTTAGTAGTAATACGCACCCTTAACGTAGTATTAGTAATTTAATTATTAACTACAAGTAATAATACTTAATATTATAAAAATTATACTATTATATATAGCTTATTATAGATTATAACACGTACTTTTATTATTAACTTCTAATCTACTACTTTCTTCTAGGGTACTTTGTAGTTAATAACTAGGCTACTTATTACACCTTACTAATCTAGTAATTAGAAGGAGTAAACTATAAGTAGTATATAGTCTAAGCTAATATAATAGTAGAAAGTATAACTAAGAAAAAAAGTAAAGTACCTCTAAGTAGCTATACGTTAGATAGAACTAACTAAGTAGTAGTTAAAATATACTTAAATAACCTAATTACTAAAATAAGAGATATATAACTTATAATTAAAGCCTTAGAAACGTAGAAGAAAGAACTATAAGAATATATTAAATAGAATAAAGTTTAAATTAAGGCTATTATAGTAGAATAGAACTAGATAAAATAAGTTACTTAAAGACTAGAGATAAGTATAATAAAGAAACTACCTAAAATACTTGTACTTAAAAAATTTAATAGAATAAGAAAAGAACTAAAACTCTTCTTAGCTATAGTATAGCTATAGATAGACGTATAAGTACTATACTTTAATATAGAAGAGAAAAAGGTCGCGTATATTAGAATATACCTAAAGAGAAAAGCTATATAATAGTTTAAACCCTACTAGATAGACTATAGCCTATAAGCCTTAAGAATAAAAAAAGATAAAATAATAGCTATCTTTAGAAGCTAGAAGTACTTTGTATAAAGAATAAGAGTAGTATTTAGAGATATAGATATTACTTAGTATATAAAAAAAAAGCTTATAAGACTTAAATAATAAAAAAGTATTCTAGAATATATATTAAAATTTAAATAACTATTATAAAATATAGAATAAAATAATCTATATCTTATATTAAGGTTTAAATAAAAACTAAAAGAAAATATATAATATAAACTAATTTAGATAAAGAAACTACGTCTATTAGTAGCTTTAAAAAGATAAGTAATATAAGTTAATAATAACCTTTAGGAATAGAAAATAAATAAATATAGTAGATACTATAGAAACTATAATAGTAGAGACTTTATAATACTAGATACTAATAATAATAGTAAAAAGAAGAATAAAGACTTTACATATTTAAACTATAGTAAGAAAAGATACTATATAAAAGACTACTAGTAAAAAAAAAAAGATATACTATATTATAAATATAACAAGTTAGGATATTTTATAAAAGATTATAGAAGTAAAGATATTAAGAAAGAATAGGAAGTCTACTTAAAGATAACTAAAGATAAGAAAGAAGTACCTAAAGTATAAACTAATACTTAAGAAAAAGTAGTAGTAAGTAAAGAATTATAATATATAATACTATATTAAACCTTTTATTATAAAGATAACTACTATATATACCTTTCTAGTAAATAGAGAGTAAGATAGTTCTTATAGAAGAATATAGTAGTAGTAATAAAAAAAAGAATCTAAGATTAGCTTAAAGAGACTAATAGAGTTACCTCTAAAGAACTAGGAAGTAATAAAGAATAAGTTAAAATAAAAGGTATAGAATATACCTAAATTAATAGAAGTTATAATAGCTATACTATAATTTATATAGTAAAATAAAACAAATATTAGTAGTTTATTTAGAAATATATACTAGTTATAAGTATAGAGAAAGTATATAAAGACTAGAAGACGTATTATCTTAAGAATATAAAATAATATAAAGTTATAGTAAGAAGAATACTTATATAAAGAGAATAGAAGTTTTTTATAGAAAAATATAAGAGATTAATTAAGCCTATATACTAAGTATACTAGTAGTAAACTATATCCTAGTATAAACAAAACCTAGTACTAATAAATACTAAGAAGGAGATAACAAGAGAATAAATCTAGAACACCTAGTATATTTTAAAGTATCTTAAGTATTATACTTAAATACTAGTTGTTATGTATATAGAGAAGCTAAGGTAAAGAACTACGCTTAGCTAATATAAAGAAAAGGATACAATTATATAAAAGCTATCTAAAGTAAAGATATTAAAGGTTAGGAATTAGTTACTATACCTAATAAGGAGTGCATAGTAATTAGACCTAGAAAGAAACTACTTAGAAAATATATCTTAGGGAAACTATAGTATAAATATATAGAAGATAAATATCTAAAATATAAAGAGTATAAATAAAAAGTAAAGTAATAGCTTTAGAAAGATAGATAATTTATAAAATAGCCTAAGTAAGTAAGACTTAATACTATAATAGGCCTATATATTATAAAAGAAAGAATATACTTAGAAAAAAAAGTATAAATTATAATAGATATTAGAGCTATAAAGAATTTTATATTAAAGAAATTTAAAGAAGACTAAGGAATTAAGTATATAATAAAACAATACTCTTAGTTACTAAGTATAATTAAAGGAAAACTATTTTAGGAACCTATATAGTTTAAGATAGTACTCTCTATATTAGAGTTAGAAGGACTAAGGATTAAAATTATAGTTATAGATATAATAACAATTAATAATAAGTAAGAAATAATATTAGGAATACTATAGATATAGATTACTAACCTAAAGATTAATTAGAGAATAAAGAGAATTAACTACTCTAAGAAAGTTATATTAAAAGCTAATATAACCTTATATAAAGGAGAATTTTTAGAAAAATATAAGAAATAAGAAAAGTAGCTTATAGAACCTAAAGACTACCTTCTAGAATATTAGCTATAGGAGTTAGTAATAGACTTAGAAGAAGAGAAGAATATAGGCTAAAGTCTAGTTTACTAAAAAATAGAAGAAAAATTAAAAATTAAATAAGTATATATTAAAAACGCTATAAAAAAAGAATAGAAATAAATTTCTTAATCTTTAGTAGTATATAGACTTATATTTATAGATAAGAAAAAGATAAAAAATAAATAACCTTACGTAAAATTTAGAAAAAAAATACAATTATAAATAAGAATTACTACCCTTTACTATATATAGACAAGATATAAAATAAGTTATAAAAAGTATAAATTTTTATAAAACTAGTTATTAAAAACGTATACTACTAAATTAGAATTAAAAAGATAGTTAAATAGAAAATAATATTTAGAACATAGTATAGACTATATAAGTAGTAAGTTATACTATTTAGATTAATAAATACCCTAGTAGTATTCTAAGAAAGGATAAATATAGTTCTAAGAGAATACTTAGATATATTTATATTTTTAGAAATAGAAGAAGAATATATATAATATATATATAAAGTTACTAGAAAAACTAGTAAAGAATAAATTATTCCTTAAGATAAAAAAATACAAGTTCTATATAAAAGAAATAGACTTCCTTAGATTTATTATAGAACGAGGATAAATAAGGATTAACTAAAGTAAGATTAAAGTAATCTAAGAATAGCTAATACTAAAGAACTTATAAGAAGTATAATAGTTTTATAGACTAGTAAACTTTTATAGAAAGTTAATAGTAAAATAGTCTAAACTTATAGAACTACTAATAAAACTTATAAAAAAAAGATATTCTATTTAAATAGACTAAGGAATATAATAAAGGATTTAATTAGATTAAATAAAAATTTATAGAAAACTTAGTAATTAGAATATATGCTCTAGATTTAATAGTAATAGTAAAAATATAGGTATTAAATTTAGTTTATAGAATAGTACTAATATAGAAAGACCTAGCTATAAAATAAGAATACTTAGTTAAATACTTCTCTAAGAAAATAAAGCTAGTAGAGGTTAACTACTTAATTTATAATAAAGAAATATATTATAAGTACTTTTATATAACTTTTAGCTAGCTATAGGCTAGCCTTAGGCCTACTACAAGTATCCCTAGTATATATATATACTATTCTATACCTAGTATACCTATTAGGTATATAATACCTCTTTTAGAGTTACGTCTAGTCTAGTAGTATAGAGCCTAGCCTTATAAAATACTAGTAATCTATAAAGTATTTAAATAATAGAGAATATATTTATAAAAAGTAAAATACTAAATAAAAGTCTATATAGACTATAGGAACTATATAAGATTTATAATAAATAAAGACTTATTATAATACTATATAAGATAGTAAAAATACTTATTAATATTTAACTTTAAAATTATATATATAAAAGGTTAAGATAACTAATTTATAAATACTTTAAAAAGAAGACTAGACTTATAAGAAGAAGTAAACGCTACTAGTATAGTTTTAGTTAAGAATAAAAATAGATATTTAGTTCTAAATATACCTAGAATAGCTATAATACTTAAGAAAAAGAGTAGTAAGCTAGATAAATAGATTAGGAAAGAGATATAGAAAGTCTTTTAAGAAACTAAAAAACTTAAAATCTAAGAAGGACTTATAAAAGCTTATAGAAGAACTTATATTCTAAGTAAAATATAAAGAGAATTTATATAGTAGTTTTATAAACTACTAGTATATAGATACTAAAGTATTAATAAAATATTAGCTAGGCTCTTAAGAAACTACTATATTTTAAAAGTAAAATAACTAGTAATAAAAGTACTATAAAACTATATAGAATACTATAACTAGTTAAAGTACAAGAATAAATATATAAAATTATTACAATAGACTTTAGTATAAAACTACTTAAGTTAAAAAACCTAATATTAAGAGTTAAATATAATAGAATCTAAATAATAGTAAATAAACTTATAAAATACTTATACTTTATATAATAGGGTTACTAGGGTCGACTTTCTTATAACCTTCTAAGGTATTAGTAGATTAAGAGTTAATAACAAAAGCTCGTGTTATAATTAGTAATAACTATAAGTAATAGTTAATTTATATATACAATATTAAGTATTAGCGTTCTAGGTTAGAGATTAGATTACTAATATTATCCTAATAATACGTATTCTATTAACTATATACTTACATTAATCTATTTATATAATACTATAGATTACTACTAATCTATTTATATGTAACTATAGATTACTTTAATCTATTTACGTATTATTATAGATTACTATAATCTATTCGTACGTAATTATAGATTACTACTACGTATCCTAGTTGTAAGTAGTCTCCTAATTAAGGTTCTTACCTTACTTGTCCTATACTTCGTTAGTATCTAAGTTAAGACTAATTAGTTCTATCTCGATTTCTCTTATTACGCCTATAACACTTTAAACTATATAAAAAAATAAGTAGTATAGAGGTTACTATATATTAGGTCTAAGGAACTATAATTAGCTAGTATATTATTCTAGATAAGATTATTATAGATAAAGACGTAAGATTTATATTAAAACTATAGGGAATAATAATAAAATTATTAGAAATTAAATATATAATATTTAATAGTATACTACTTATAAATAGATTAATAGTTAGAATAAATAAATTAAATAGTAGAATAGTACTTAAGATACTACCTAAACTATAACTAAAATAATTAGGTAAAATTACTACTTATAGTATAGCTAGTATATTATAGCGCAAAAAATATAGTAATAAGACTATTACTTTTTTTCGCGAACTATAGATTTAATACTAATATATACTAAATACTAAGATTTAAAATATTTTAGTGTCTAAAAAGAGAAAACTTCGCTAATAGAATAAAAGAAATATATAATTAATTATAATAGGATATAGAATTCTTATAGGATAAAATAATAAAGTACTACAATAAAAAATACTAAAAAGGACCTTAATTTAAAAAGGAAGAAAAAGTATAGTTAGTATAAAGAAATATTAAAAGTAAATAATTAAGTTTAAAACTAGATTATATTAAAATTAGACTATATAAGATAAAGAAAAAAGTTATACTAGTTGTATTTAAATTAAAGCTACTAAATAAAATAAAGATATACTCTATATTCTATAGAGTACTACTAGTATATAAAGTATATTACGATAGTAATAAGAGAGCTATAGATAGAACTAATTAGCCCTATAGTAATAGACTTAGATTTATATAACTCTAGAGAATATAAACTTAATTAGGAGGCTACATATAATTAAGATACCTAGGGTAATCTATAATCTATAGACTCTTAGTATTAATAGATTATAGATTAAAGTAATCTATAATCTATTAGTCTTAGCAATTATAGATTAATAGATTAGTATTAGTATATAGTTAGTAGTAATACGTATTATTAGGATAGTATTAGTAATTTAATTATTAACTACAAGCGACAATACTAAGATAGTTATAAAATATCTTCTATTGTTTATAAGCCTATTGTAGATTACAATACAAGCTTTGTTATTACCTCTTAATCTACTAATACCCTTAGGTATTAGGAAGTTAACCCTAGTAATACTTATTACACCTTACTAATTTAGTTATTACAAGAAGTAAAGCGTAAGTAGTATATAGTCTAGCTAATATAATAGTAGAAAGTTTAACTAAATAAATAAGTAAAGCTCTTAGAAGTAGTTATAAGTTAGATAGTACTATATAGAAAACAATTAAGGATTGTATTAATAAATTAATAGATAATAAAGAAAATATAAAGATAGTAATTAAAGCTTTAGAAATACAAAACAAAGAACTCTAAGACTATATAAAGTAAAATAAAGTATAAATTAAAGCTATTACTAAAGGTTAGAATTAAATAGAACAAATTACCTAATAACTAGAGACAAGTATAATAAAGAAACTACCTAAAATACCTATCTTTAGAAAATTTAATAGAACAAGAGAGGAACTAAGACTCTTTATAGTATTAGTATAACTCTAGATAGATATATAAGTACTATACTTTAATATAGAAAAAAAGAAGGTAATATATATTAGAATACACCTTAAGAAGAATATAATAAGATAGTTTAAACCTTACTAGATAGACTATATAATATACATACCTATACACTAAAAAGATAAAACTAGAGCTATTTTTAGAAGTTATAAATACTTTACTAGACAAATAAGAGTAGTATTTAGAGATATAGATATTACCTAATAAGCTAAAGAAAAGTTAGAAAGACTTATATAATAAAAAAGTATACCTAAGTATATATTATAGTTTAAATAACTATTATAAAATATAGAATAGAATAAATTAGCTCTAATATTATAATTTAAATAAAGACTAAATAAAAAAATCTAATATAAAATAATTTATATAGAGAAACATAAGATACTAGAAGCTCTAAAGTAACAAGTAATCTAAATTAATAATAATCTTTAAGAATAGAAGAAGAATAAGTATAGTAGTTAAACTAGGAACTAGGACGCTAGAGATCCTATAATCCTTAATACAAATAAGGATAAAAATAAAAATAAAAATAAAAACTTTACGTACTTTAACTATAGTAAGAAAGGCTACTACGTAAAAGACTACTAATCTTAGAAGAAAAAAGATATAGTATATTATAAATATAGAAAGCTAAGACACTTTATAAAAAACTATAGAAGTAAAGACTATAAAAAAAATAAAGAAACTTAGTTAAAGATAATAGAAAAGAAGAAAGAAGTACTATAAGTATAGGCTAAACCTTAAGAAAAAGTAGCTAGGAGCAAAGAAATATAATACGTAATACTCTATTAGACTTTTTATTATAAGGAAAAATACTATATATACTATTCTAGTAAGGAAAGAGTAAGATATTTTCTATAACAAAGAAATAAAGTAGTAGTAATAAAAGAAAAAATAAAAGTATAGCTAGATAAGATAGTATATATAATAGACTTACTAATAGAAGACTTAAAAAGAGAGAAACCCTAGATTCTATTAATCTAGGCTAAAAGACTAGTACTAAATAAAGAGACTACTATAACTTCTTCTAAAGAACTATAAGAAAGTAAAAAGTAAGTTAGTATAAAAAGTATAGAATACACCTAGCTAGATATATATAGCTATAATAGCTATATAATAATAGATATAGAGGAATAAAATAAATAATAGAAATTTATTTAAATATACTTAATAGTTATAAGTATAGAGGAAGCGTATAAAGACTAAAATAAACGTAATCCTAAAGAAATAAAGTTTATACTATTCTAGGAATAGATAAAGTAATATATAGTTATAGTAAGAAGAATACCTATAAAAGAAGAATAGTAATACTTTATAAGAAAGACGCGATAGATTAACAAAGCTTATATACTAAGAGTACTAGTAGTATACTATATCCTAACTATAGATATACCTAGAAAAGACAAGTACTAAAAAGGGGATAACAAGATAATAGACCTAAAATATCTAGTATACTTTAAAGTATTATAGATATTATACCTAGATAAGAATTATATTATATATAGAAACTCTAAAGTAAATAATAAAGTATAGCTTATAAGAAAAAGAAGCTATAATTATACAAGAGTAATTATAGTAGAAGATATCTAAGGATAAGAAATAATCTTAGAAGATAGATACCTAGTAGTAAGGCCTAAACTAAAACTATCTAAGAAATACGTCTAAGGAGGACTATAGTATAAATATATATATAATAAATATCTAAAACACAAAGAATATAAGCTTAAAATAAAGATATAGCTATAAAAAGATAGATAATTTATAAAAACGCCTAAGTAAAAATAGCTAGAAGGTATAAGAGGCCTATATATTATAAAAATAAGTATATACTAAGAAAAGAAAGTATAATTAATAATTAATAGTAGAGCTATAAAAAACTTTATATTAAAAAAATTTATAGAAATATAAGGAATACGTTATATAATAAAGAAGTACCCTTAATAATTAAGTATAATTAAAGGAAAACTATTCTAAGAACCTATTAGGTTTAAGATAGTTTTCTTTACACTTAAACTAAAAGAGATAACGATTAAGAATATAATTATAGATATAACAACAATTAATAACAAATAAGATATAATATTAGGTATACTATAGTTATAGATAACTAACCTGTATATTAATTAGAGAATAAAGAAAATTAGTTACTCTAAGAAAGATATATTAAAAGCTAATATAAACACCTATAAAAGAGAATTCCTAGAAAAATATAAGAAATAAGAAAAATAGCTTATAGAGCCTAAAGATTATCTTCTAGAATACTAACTATAGGACTTAGTAATAGAAGTAGAAGAAAGAAAAAACGTAAGATAGAGCCTAGTCTACTAAAAAACAGAGGTAGAATTATAAATTAAATAAGTATTTATTTAAAATATAATAAAAAAAGAATAGATAAGAGAATCTAAATCCTTAGTAGTATATAGACTTATATTTGTAGATAAAAAAGGAATAAGTAAAAAAAGGCTTTACGTATACTTTAGAAAAACTAACGTAGTTATAAGTAAAAACTAATACCCTTTACTATAAATAGACGTAATACAAGATAAGCTACGAAAAGTAATAATCTTTATAAAACTAAACATCTAGAATACTTACTACTAGATTAGAATTAAGAAAGGTAATAAATAGAAAATAGTATTCTAAATACAATATAGACTATATAAATATATAGTAATACCTTTTAGCTTAACAAACGTACTAGTAGCCTTCTAAGAAAGAATTAATATAGTACTAAGAGAGTACTTAGACGTATTTATATTTATATACTTAGACAACATCCTTATATTATTAGAAATAGAGGAAGAATACGTATAATATATATACAAGGTACTAGAAAAACTAGTAGAAAATAAACTATTTCTTAAAATAAGAAAATATAAATTCTATACAAAAAAAATAGATTTCCTACGATTTATTATAGAACTAGAGAAGATTAAGATTAACCTAGAAAAGATTAAGTTAATTAATAAATAGCTAACACTAAATAACCTAAAAGAAGTATAATAATTCTATAGCCTAGCTAACTTCTATAGAAAGTTAATATTAAGATAGTCTAAAGATATAGAACTAATAATAAGGCTTATAAAAAAAGATACGCTATTTAAATAGATAAAGGAATATAACAAAGTATTTAAAAAAATTAAAAAAAAGTTTATAGAAAATCTAGTTATTAGAATATATAACCTAGACCTACTAGTAATAGTAAAAATAGACGTATCTAACTTAGTCTATAAAATAGCACTAATACAAGAAGACCTAAAGACTAAAAAGAAATACTTAGTTAAATACTTCTCTAAGAAGATAAAACTAGTAGAGCTTAACTACCTAATCTATAACAAAGAAATACTAGTAATCTATAAAGTATTTAAGTAGTAAAGAGTATACTTATAAAGAGTAAAGTACTAGATAAAAGTCTATATAGACTATAAGAATCTTATAAGATTTATAATAAATAAAGAACTATTATAATACTATATAAGATAGTAGAAATTCTTATTAATATTTAATATAGAAATTATATATATAAAGAGTAAAGATAATTAATTTATAGAGGCCCTTAGTAGAAGACTAGACTTATAAGAAGAAATAAACGCTATAGGTATAGTTCTAATTAAGAATAAAGAAGGATACTTAGTTCTAAATATACTTAAAATAGCTATAATACTTAAAAGAAAAAGTAGTAAGCTAGATAAATAGATTTAAAAAACAACGTAAGAAGTATCTAAAGAAATAGAGAAACTAGAAATCTAAGAAGGACTTATATAAGCTTATAGAAGAATATATATTCTAAAAAAGATCTAAAGAGAATTTATATAACAATTCTATAAACTACTAGTATATAGTTATTAAGGTATTAAGAAAATATTAGATAAACTACTATAAGATTACTATATTCTAAAAGTAAGACAACTAGTAATAGAAGTACTATAAGACTATATAGAATACTAGAGAAATAAGTATAATAGATACGTACTATATAGAATACTATAACTAGTAGAAGTACTAGAATAACTATAGAGAGTTATTATAATAGACTTTATTACAAAACTACCTAAGTCTAAAGATCTAATATTAGGAGTAGAGTATAATAGAGTACTTATAATAGTAGATAAGCTTATAAAGTATATATACTTTAGACTATATAAAGAGAAAAGTAAGATAGAAGTTACTATACACTAGGTTCTAGGAACTATAATTAGTTAATATAGACTACTAGATAAAATTATTATAGATAGAGATATAAGATTTATATTAAAACTATAAGGAATAATATTAGCGCAATTAGGAATTAAATACGTAATATCTACAGCGTACTACCTATAAATAGATAAATAGTTAGAATAAATAAATTAGATAGTAGAACAATACTTAAGATACTACCTTAATTATAACTAAAACAATTAGGTATAGTTACTACTTATAGTATAGTTAGTATATAATAGCGTAAAGAATATAGTAATAAAAGTATTACCCTTTTTTATAAACTATAGATTTAACCCTAGTATATATAGAATACTAAGATTAGAAATATCCTAGTCTTTAAGAAGAGAAAACTTCGCTAATAGACTTAGAGATATATATAATTAGCTAAGATAGGACGTAGAGTTACTATATAATTGTATAGCTAAGTACTATAATAAGAAATATAAAGAAGGACCCTAATTTAAAGAGAGAGAAAAAGTATAGTTAGTATAGAAAAATATTAAGAGTAAGAGGCTAAGTTTAAAACTAGACTATATTAAGATAGGACTATATAAAATTAAGAAAAAAGTTATACTAGTTATATTTAAGCTAAAACTACTAAGTAAAATAAAGATATACCTAACTTTCTATATAGTACTACTTAAGATAGTACTATAAAAAGTAGAACTACTAGTATATAAAGTAGACACGTATAGAGAATAAGAAGAATAAGAAGTTAAGAAAATCTTAGTATACTAGTTCTATAATAGTAAGAACTACTACTTAGTAAAATAGATAGGTATAGACAAGAAATAGTAACTATAGGAGAATATATAGGAACTAGAAAATAATCTTAACTACTTTAAGAAACTAGAGGACTTCTAAAGTTAAAACTCTCTAGAACGCCTAGTAGTAAACTAAGAGAACTAATATTACTACTACTAGATAGAGAGGTAATAGAAATACTTAATATAGGACCTACTATAATAGTATTAAACGCCTTATCTAAGTCTAGCTTAGCTTCTAGAGCTACTAACTACTTAGCTAATTTCTTATTATTTAATACCTTTATCTTATAAAGATAAAAGAGACAAGCTTAATTCTCTACTAGCTTACTTTACGTAAGCTCCTAAATCTACTTACGCTTAGCTTTAGCCTCTACTATTTAAGATAGTAATTTCTCTTAAGACTAGTTAATAGCTCTCCCTATTATTATTAAGCTTAGACGTAAGAATAAGTATAATAAACGTATACTTAGAAAGAGAAATACTAGATATATTATAAGAACTACGTATATTTATACAAATATATACTTTATAAGCCTTACTATTATTTATAGAAATAATATAAGAAAGAGACTTAAGATTTAACTTAAGAGAAGTATAACAAGAATAAAGAAATATTTTAATACTATTACGTAATACGTAATTAGTAAGAAGATAGTAACAACGTATAGATATAATAACTATAGAGAGTAATAAAGAACTATAAATTAATAAAAAAAGTAGATTAATAACTTTAGCTCTAGGATAGATAAATAAAAAACTACTTAGAAGAGGAGATAGTATTATAATAGTAACAAGAAAGCTATAGATAAAACTAATTAGCCCTATAGTAATAGACTTAGATTTATATAACCTTAGAGAATATAAACTTAATTAAGAGGCTATATATAATTAAGATACCTAGGGTAATCTATAATCTATAAACTCTTAGTATTAATAGATTATAGATTAGAGTAATCTATAATCTATTAGTCTTAGTAATTATAGATTAATAGATTAGTATTAGTATATAGTTAGTAGTAATACGTATTATTAAGATAGTATTAGCAATTTAATTATTAACTACAAGCAATAATACTAAGATAGTTATAAAACATCTTCTATTATTTATAAGCCTATTATAGATTATAACACGAGCTTTGTTATTACCTCTTAATCTACTAACACTCTTAGGTATTAAGAAGTTAACTCTAGTAATACCTATTATAAAGTAGATACGTATAAAGAATAGAAAGACTAAGAAGTTAAAAAAATCTTATAGTATTAATTCTATAATAGTATTAAGTCCTTAGAACTAAGTAAGAGTAATAAAGGTAAGTAGGCTTCTATAAGATAGGTAAGGTTAATAAATAAGTTAGTTACTTAACTTAATTAATAGTTAGCTCTTATTAGAGTATTATAAGGTATATAAGTATTAATAGATAGATAAGAATCTAATTAAAGTATTAGTTGTAATACTCTATTAAGATAAAACGTAGAGAAGAGATTAAATACAATAGTCTATAAAGGTCTATTAACGTTCTTATATACTTACTATCTAGTATTTATTCTTAAGCGCTTACTCTAGAGTGTTTACTCTAGAGCGCTTATTCTAGAGCGTTTACTCTAGAGTATTTACTCTAGAGCGATTACTACTAAATAGTTACGTATTCTACTATACTATATTACCTAGCCTAATCGCGTGTAATATAATAGCTTACTTACTACTTAGTATTGTAATAAATAGAAGAAATTACTACCTAGTAAAATAGATAGGTATAAATAAAGAAGGATAACTATAAGAAGATATATAGGAATAAGAAGAAAATTTTAATTATTTTAAGAAACTAGAAGAGTTCTAAAATTAAACCCTTCTAGAACGCCTTAGAGTAAACTAGGAAAATCTATACTACTAACGCTAGATAGAGAGATAATAGAAACGCCTAATATAGTAGGAGCTAGAGTAGTCTCTACTACGTTCTTAAGATTTATCTTAGCTTCTAAAGTATAAGACTATTTAATTAATTTCGCGTTATTCTAAGCTTTTACTTTATAAAGACGTTTAATATAAGTATAAAGATCTACTAGCTTATAAAGATTTAACTTATACTTAGCTTTAGCTTTTATAAGCTATAATAATAATTTATTTTTAGCTTTATTAATAGCTCTCTTTATATAATTTAGTAAAAAGAGATTATATCTAGATTAAATACTTATACTCTATAAGTAAGATATATAAAAGAGTATATTAATACTAAATATTAGCCTAAATATACTTACTATAGGCTTTACTATCCTTTAAGGATATAAGATAAAGAAGCCCTAATAGGGCGTAATAAAAATAAGGAAATATCTTAACTTTATTATAAGTAACTTAATTAGCTAGAAGTACTTTATTATATTAAGAATAATAATATATAAGGAGTAAGAAAGAACTATTAATTAATAAAGAAAATAGATTAATACCTTTAGCTCTAAGATAAGAAAATAAGAACTTACTAAAAGAGGCGAATTGTATTATAGTTATAACAAGAGAAATCGAGATAGAACTAATTAGCCTTAATATAAGTACTAACAAAGTATAAGATAAGTAAACTAATAATCTAGATTAGGAAGTTAGTTATACCTAGGATATATAAGAACTTTATAAATTTATAATCTTAGTAAATATAAAGCTATAAAGCTAGGGAAAATACTAAGTATATAGTTAGTAGTAATACGCACCCTTAAGGTAGTATTAGTAATTTAATTATTAACTACAAGTAATAATACTTAATATAGCAAGAATTATACTATTATTTATAGCCTATTATAGATTATAATACGTACTTTTATTATTAACTTCTAATCTACTACCTCTCTCTAAAGTACTTAGTAGTTAACAACTAGGTTACTTATTATAATAACCTTAGCTTTAAGATAAGAAAATAAGAACTTACTTAAAAGAGGATATAGTATTATAACTATAATAAGAGAAATCGAGATAGAACTAATAAGTCTTAATTTAAGTACTAATAAAGTATAAGATAAGTAAAGTAATAACTTATATTAGAAAATAACTTATAATTAGAATAAATAATATAATCTATAGATATATAGAGTATATAGATAAGAAAGTATTATAGATTTATAGATTACTAATCTATTAATCTATAGTTACTAAGACTAGATATAAGTAATAGATTAATAGATTAGTATAGATATATAATTAGTAGTAATATATATTATTAGAATAGTATTAGTAATCTAATCTCTAACTAAGAGCTATAATATATTAGTACTAAAAAGAACCTTTCTATTATTTATAAGATTATTACTTAATTATAATATATACTTTAGTTATTAACTTTTAATATACTAATACTCCCTAAAGAAGTTACTTATAGTTAATAACAAGTAACTCTATTATATTAAGATAAAAGAATAAGAACTTACTTAGAAAAAGAGATAGTATTATAGTAGTAATAAAGAAAAACTAGATAGAACTAATTAGCTTTATAATAGAAGATATTAATATATATAACTTATAAGATTATAGGCTTAATTAAGAAGTTAATTATAATAGAAATATATAATAAATTTATAACTTTATAATATTAGAAAATATAAATCTATAAGGCTAGCTTTATAACTGTATAAAAACTAAAATAATAAAGTAATAAAGTACTAAAAAAGTACTAGGTATATAGTTAATAGTAATATCTATTAGTAAGATAGTAGTAGTAATTTAAACATTAACTACGAGCGATAATACTTAAGATTACCTATTAGGAATTATTATATTATTTATAGTTTATTACTTAATTACCTTTTATACTTAAAGCTATTAACTCTTAATTTACTTTACTTCTTTCTTTAGATCCTAAATAGTTAATAACTTAAGGCCTTATTATAATATAAAGTAGACGTTAAATAAAATAACTTAATAAAGTAGTTTTAATAATTAACTAAAAAGAGCAAATAGGAAATATAGCTATCTAAGTAAGTACTAGGTATATATACCTAGTAGCTTACTAAGTACTAACTAAAAGTAAAAAAGTAGTTAAATATTAGTAAGTTATAAACTTACTAATATTAGTATAAAAATAAAAGATATAAGAAATAACTCTCTTATAAAAATATAGTTAGTATTTACTATTTAAGTATTATATAAGTAAATATATAATATAGTAAAGATAGCTAAAAATCTTTATTAATACTTTAACTAAACTTTTTTACTAAGCTATAAAGCTATACTACTTAGTTAAAATAAGATTTAAAAATTAAAGTATAGTTATAAGTATTAAAGTAAGTACTCTTAAGAAAGTACTACTATAAGTAGTAAGATACTTTTAGTTTAATAGCTTTAAGTTAAAAGTATACTAAGTATAAGTAAGCTTAATACTAGAATAGTATACTTTTAAGTTAGTTTTAGAAGTACTAGTATTAGATATAGTAGTATTATATATATTATAAAGATTATAAAGATAATTAATATATATATTAAGTATAAAAAGTACCTATTTATATTAGTTAAAGTATATATAAAGAATATATCTCTAGATAATTACTAAGGTATAACTACTATAATTACTAAAAAAATAATACTAGTAGTAATATTCTTCTAGCTTATTCTCTACTTCTTTCTAGTTAATAATACTTTAAGTATAGCGTAAGTAAATAGTATATAAAGTATTATAGTTAGTACGCTTAGTATTTATACTTTACTTAAAAGGCTAAGCTTAATAGATATTACTTTTCTTAATAAATTTTAAGTAAAGATAGTAAACTATAGTAATAATTACTAAATATATACTATATATATATTAAGTATATACTATAGTAAATTAGAAGAAAAGTAATAGAATTATAATTTAAAAAAAATATTTATATAAGCTATACTAAGAGTAAATATAATTATATAAGTAATAATCTTTTACTTATTAATAAAATATAAATAGAATTTTATATATAAGTATTATAATAATAATATACTTAATATATAGGTATAGTATATTAAGTATATAAAAACTCTTTTTTTCTTTTTCTTAAAAGATTAAAGTTTTTACTAAGGTTATACTTTAAAAGGCTAGTAAAAATACTAGCTAGAAGAAGAAGTTTAATAATAAAAGTTCTTTAAATACCTAAAATTTTTATAAACTCTATATTATAATAGTAATAAGAGAACTATAGATAGAACTAATAAGCTTTATAATAAGTAACTTAGACCTATACAATAATAAAAGATATAAACCTAATTAGGAGGCTATATATAATTACAATACCTAGGGTAATCTATAATCTATAGACTCTTAGTATTAATAGATTATAGATTAAGGTAATCTATAATCTATTAGTCTTAGTATATATAAATTAATAGAGTACTATAAGTATATAGCTAGTAGGATATATATTATTAAGATAGTATTAGTAATTTAATCTATTAACTATAGAACGCTAATACAAGATAGTTATAAAATATCTTCTATTATTTACAGTTATTATAGATTACTATACAATCTTTTATTATTACCTTACGATCTACTAATACTCTTAGGCCCTAGTAAGTCGACCCTAGTAATAGCCTATTATACCTTGCTAATTTAGTTATTACAAGAAGCAAAGCGTAAGTAGCGTATAGTCTAGCTAATATAATAGTAGAAAGTTTAATATAAAGACAAGCTAAGGTACTAATAAGTAGCTATAAGTTTAATAATACTATATAGAAATAAATTAAAGACTACTTAAATAACTTAATCTCTAAGAAAGAATATATAAAAATAGTAATCGACGCCTTAAAAATATAGAACAAAGAGCTTTAAGACTACGTAAAGTAAAATAAAGTATAGATTAAAGCTATTATTAAAGAATAGAACTAGATAGAACTAATTACCTAAAGACTAGAAATAAGCGCGATAAAGAAACTACTAAAGATACCTATCCTTAAGAAGTTTAATAAGATAAGAGAAAAACTAAGACCTTTTATTATATTAGTATAACTCTAAATAGATATATAAGTACTATACTTTAATATAGAAGAAAAGAAAGTAATATATATTAGATTATACTTTAAAGAAGACGTAATAAGATAGTATAAACCTTACTAGATAGATTACACGATATATTTACTAATAACCTAGAAAGATAAAACTAGAGCTATTTTTAGAAGTTATAAATACTTTACTAAACAAATAAGAGTAGTATTTAGAGATATAGACGTTACCTAATAAGCTAAAGAGTAGCTAGAAAAGCTTATATAAAGCTAGAGTATTCTAAAATATATATTATAGTTTAAATAACTATTATAAAATATAGAATAGAACAAGTTAGCCCTAATATTATAATTTAAACAAGGACTTAACTCTAAGATCTAATACAAGATAATATATATAAAGAAACTAAGAATACTAAAAGCCCTAAAGTAATAGGTAATATAAATTAACAACAATCTTCGAGAATAGAAGAAGAACAAATATAGAGGTTACGCCTAGAATTATAATAAGAGAGACCTTATAATCCTTAACGCTAACAAAGATAAGAAGAAGAAGAAGAATAAAGACTTTATATATTTTAGCTATAGTAAGAAAGGTTACTACGCAAAAGACTACTAATTATAAAAGAAGAAAGATATAGTATATTATAAATATAAGAAACCTAAATACTTTGTAAAGGACTATAAGAGTAAAGACCTAAAGAAAGAAACTTAGTTAAAAACAACTAAGAAAAAGAAGGAAATACTACAAGTATAGGCTAAACCTTAGAAGAAAGTAGCTAGGAGTAAAGAAGTATAATATATAATACTCTACTAGACCTTTTATTATAATAACAACTACTATATATACCTTTCTAGTAAGTAGGGAGTAGTATAGTTCTTATAAAGATAAAGATATAGAGTAGCTATAATAAAAGAAAGAATAAAAGCTTAGCTAGAAAAAATAGTACAAGTAATAGACTTACTAATAGAAGATTTAGAAAAGGAAGAGCCTCTAGTACTATTAATCTAGGCTAAAAGACTAGTATAAGATAAAGAGACTACTATAACTACCTCTAAAGGACTATAAAGAAGTAAAAGATAAGTTAGTATAAGAAAAATAGAATACGCCTAGCTAATAATATATAGCTATAATAGCTATATAATAATAGATATAGAGGAATAAAATAAAGAATAGAGATTCGTTTAAATATACTTAATAGTTATAAGTATAGAGGAAGCGTATAAAGACTAGAAAGAATATAATCCTAAAGAAACTAAGTTTATACTATTTTAAGAATAAATAAAGTAATATATAGTTATAGTAGAAAGAATACCTATATAGAAAGAATAGTAGTACCTTATAAGAAAAACGTAATAGATTAACAAAGCTTATATACTAAGAGTACTAATAGTATACTATATCCTAATAATAGATAAACCTAGGAGAAGTAAATACTAAGAAAGAGATAATAAAATAATAGATCTAAAATATCTAGTATACTTTAAAGTATTATAGATATTATATATAGATAAGAATTATATTATATATAGAAACTCTAAAGTAAGTAATAACGTATAGCCTATAAGAAGAAGAGGCTATAATTATATAAGAGTAATCCTAGTAGAAAACATCTAAGGATAGGAAATAATCCTAGAAGATAGATACTTAGTAATAAGGCCTAGACCTAAGTTAACTAAGAAATGCGTCTAGAGAGGACTATAGTATAAATATACAAATAATAAATGTCTAAAATACAAAATATATAAACTAGAAGTAAGACTATAGCCTTAGAAAGATAGATAATTTATAAAGATACTAAAGTAAGAAAAGCTAGAAGGTATAGAAAGCCTATATATTATAAAAACAAGTATATACTAAAAAAAGAAAGTATAATTAATAATTAATAGTAGAGCTATAAGAAACTTTATATTAAAAAAGTTTATAGAAATATAAGAAATAAAATATATAATAAAGAAGTACCTTTAAAAATTAAGTACAATTAAAGGAAAACTATTCTAAGAACCTATTAGGTTTAAAACAGTTCTCTCTATACTTAAATTAGAAAAGATAATAATTAAGAATATTATTATAGATATAATAACAATTAATAATAAACTAGATAAAATACTAGGTATACTATAGTTATAGATAACTAACCTATAAATTAATTAGAGAATAGAAAAAATTAGTTATAGTAGAATAGACATATTAAAAGCTAACATAAGTACTTATAAAGGAAAATTTCCTAAAGAATATAAGAAATAAGAAAAATAGCTTATAGAGCTAGAAGATTACCTTCTAGAATATTAACTATAGGATTTAGCGATAGAACTAGAAGAAAGTAAAAACATAGGATAGAGCCTAGTTTACTAATAAATAGAAGAAGAATCTAAGATTAAGTAAGTATTTATCTAAAATATAATAAAAAAGAGATAGATAAGAGAGTCTAAATCCTTAGTAGTATATAGACTTATATTTATAGACAAGAAAAGAATAAGTAATAAAAGACCCTATATAGATTTTAAGAAAACTAACGCAATTATAAATAAAAATTAATATCTACTACTATAAATAGATAGAATATAAGATAGACTATAAAGAGTAAAGATCTTTACAAAACTAGATATCTAGAACGCTTACTACTAGATTAGAATTAAAAAAGGTAATAAGTAGAAAATAGCGTTTAGAATATAGTATAGACTATATAAATACTTAGTTATACTATTTAGCTTAATAAATATACTAGTAGTATTCTAAGAGAGAATTAATATAGTACTAAGAGAGTACTTAGACGTATTTATATTTATATACTTAGACAACATCCTTATATTTTTAGAAATAGAAGAAGAACACGTATAACATATATACAAGGTACTAGAGAAACTAGTAGAAAATAAATTATTTCTTAAAATAAAGAAATGCGAGTTCTATATAAAAGAAATAGACTTCCTTAAGTTTATTATAGAACTAGGAAAGATTAAGATTAACCTAGAAAAGACTAAGTTAATTAAAGAATAGCTAAAACTAAGAAACCTAAAAGAAGTATAATAATTTTATAGGCTAGCTAACTTTTATAGAAAGTTAATAGTAAGATATTCTAAAAATATAGAACTAATTACAAAACTTATAAAGAAAGATATACTATTTAAATAGACTAAAGAATATAACGAAGTATTTAATAAGATTAAGAAGAAGTTTATAGAAAATCTAGTTATTAGGATATATAACCTAGACCTACTAGTAATAGTAAAGATAGACGTATCTAACTTAGTCTATAGAATAGTACTAATACAAGAAGACCTAGAGGCTAAACAAAAATATTTAGTTAAATACTTCTCTAAGAAAATAAAGCTAGTAGAACTTAACTACTTAATCTATAATAAAAAGATACTAGTAATCTATAAAGTATTTAAATAGTAGAAAGTATACCTATAAAGAGTAAAGTATAAGACAAAAGTCTATATAGACTATAAAAATCTTATAGGATTTATAATAAACAAGAAACTATTATAACGCTATATAAGATAGTAGAAATTTCTATTAATATTTAATATAGAAATTATATATATAAAAAGAAAAGATAATTAATTTATAGATACTTTTAGTAAAAGACTAGACTTATAGAAAGAAGTAAACGCTACTAGTATAGTTCTAGTTAAGAACAAGGAAAGATACCTAATCCTAAATATACTTAAAATAGCCGCAATACTTAAAAGAACAAGTAGTAAGATAGATAAATAGATTTAGAAAATAATATAAGAAGTATCTAAAGAAATAAAGAAATTAGAAATTTAAAATAGATTTGTATAAGCCTATAGAAGAATATATATTCTAAGAAAGATTTAGAAAGAATTTATATAATAATTCTATAAATTACTAGTATATAGTTACTAAGGTATTAACAAGATATTAGATAGACTACTAAGAGATTACTATATTCTAAAAGCAAGATAATTAGTAATAGAAGTACTATAAGAATATATAGAATACTAAAAGAATAAATATAGTAGATACGTACTATATAGAATACTATAACTAGTAAAAGTACTAAAATAACTATAAGAAGTTATTACTATAGACTTTATTACAAAGCTACTAAAATCTAAGGACTTAATATTAGGAGTTAAATATAATAGAATTATAATAATAGTAGATAAACTTATAAAGTATATATACTTTAGACTATATAAAGAAAAAAGTAGGATAGAGGTTACTATATACTAGGTTCTAGGAACTATAATTAGTTAATATAGACTACTAGACAAAATTATTATAGATAGAGATATATAATTTACATTAAAATTATAGAGAATAATAGTAGCGTAATTAGGAATATAATATACAATATCTACAGCATACTACTTATAAATAGATAGATAGTTAGAATAAATAAATTAGATAGTAGAATAATACTTAAGATACTACCTTAATTATAACTAGAATAACTAGGTATAGCTACTACCTATAGTATAGTTAGTATATAATAGCGTAAAGAACATAGTAACAAGAGTATTAGCTTTCTTTACAAACTATAGATTCGAAACTAATATATACTAGATACTAAGAAATTAGATATCTTAGTCTCTAAGAAGAGAAAACTTTACTAATAGACTTAAAGATATATACAATTAACTAAGACAAGATATAGAATTCTTATTTAATTATATAGCTAAGTACTATAATAGAAAGTATAAAAAAGGACTCTAATTTAGAAAAAGAGAAAAAGTATAGTTAGTATAGAAAAATATTAAGAGTAAACAACTAAGTTTAAAACTAAACTATGTTAAGATAAGACTATATAAAATTAAGAAAAAAGTTACACTAGTTATATTTAAATTAAAGCTACTAAATAAGATAAGGATATACCTAACGTTTTATATAGCTCTACTAGAATAAGTACTATAAAATATAGAACTACTAGTATATAAAGTAGATACGTATAGAGAATAAAAAGAATAAGAAGTTAAAGAAATCCTAGCTTACTAATTCTATAATAGAAGGAATTACTACCTAGTAAAATAGATAGGTATAGACGAAAAAGGACAACTATAAGAGAAAATATAGGAACTAGAAGATAATCTTAATTACCTTAAGAAACTAGAGGAGTTCTAAAATTAAAACCCTCTAGAACGCCTAGTAGTAAACTAAGAGAACTAATACTACTATTACTAGATAGAGAAGTAATAGGACTACTTAATATAGAACTTACTATAATAACACTAAATACCTTATCTAAGTCTAGCTTAGCTTCTAGAGCTACTAACTACTTAGCTAATTTCTTATTATTTAATACCTTTATCTTATAAAGATAAGAGAGATAAGCTTAATTCTTTACTAGCTTACTCTACGTAAGCTCTTAGATCTACTTACGTTTAGCTTTAGCCTCTATAATTTAAGATAGTAATTTCTCTTAAGTTTAGTTAATAGCTCTCCCTTATATTATTAAGCCTAGATACAAGAATAAGTATAATAAACGTATACTTAGAAAGAGAAATACTAGATATATTATAGGAACTACGTATATTTACACAAATATACGCCTTATAGGCCCTACTATTATTTATAGAAATAATATAAAGAAGAGACTTAGGGTTTAATTTAGGAGAAGTATAATAAGAGTAAAGAAATATCTTAATACTATTACGTAATATATAATCTACAAGAAAGTAGTAATAATATATAGATAAAATAACTATAGAGAGTAATAAGGAACTATAAATTAATAAAGAAAGTAGATTAATAACTTTAGCTCTAGAGTAGATAAACAAGGACCTACCTAGGGAAGGAGATAGTATTATAATAGTAATAAGAGAACTATAAATAGAACTAATAAGCTCTATAATAAGTAACTTAGACCTATACAATAATAAAGGATACGAACCTAATTAGGAGGCTATATATAATTATAACACATAAGGTAATTTATAATCTATAGACTCTTAGTATTAATAGATTATAGATTAAAGTAATCTACAATCTATTAGTCTTAGTATATATAGATTAATAGATTACTATAAGTATATAGCTAGTAGGATACGTATTATTAGGATAGTATTAGTAATTCAATCTATTAACTATAGAACGCTAATATAAGATAGTTACAAAATATCTTCTATTATTTATAGTTATTGTAGATTACTATATAATCTTTTATTATTACCTCGCGGTCTACTAATACTCTTAGGCCCTAGTAAGTCGACCCTAGTAATAGCCTATTATACTCTAGAGTAAGTTAAAAGTAAAGCTAAAATACTAATAATTATAATACTATATAGTTATAATCTAAAGTAAAGCTAATATACTATATAGGTATATAAAAAGTATAATACTTATAAAGAGAAGAAAGTAAGTATTATTTTCTTTTAGATACTAGTAGTACTTTTAAAAACTATCTCTTATAGCTTTTAGTAAGTACTATTATCTTCTAGCTACTTTTTAATAGCTATATTAAAGCTAATTTTTACTTCTACTAATATACTAAATAAACTTAGATTATTATCTAATAAGTAAACTCTTTAAAGAAGTAGAATAAGATTACTTAGTATAAATATAATATACTACTAAGCTAATCTAGATAAAAGAAGCTAATAGCTAGTTAAGCTATAATAGTAGTTATTATTACTTAAAGTTTTTTATACTTATATAGAACTTACTTAGAGTTATACTAAGTTATATATAAAGAAATATACTAGCTAATAGAGATTATAATACTAGTTACTTAGCTTAGTAGAGCTTATTAATAGTACTAATTATACTCTAATAGCTTTTTACTCTAGACTCTTTATAATATTAAGCTATCTTTTTTTATATAAAACTTTCTATATATAATTTATATAATATTACTAATTAAATTAACTATTATATAATATTTACTAGAAGCTACTAATAAACTTAGTATATAATATACTTAATATTTCTAGTACTTTTAGCTATAGAATACCTATATATTATTAATATAGTTACTTAGTTAATAAGTAAAATAATACTAGCTAGTTAATTAGTTTATTAGTATACTAGAAAAAGAAAATTATAAAGTAATTATATTACTTAACTTAACTATTAGTTACTCTATTTATATATTAGAGCTTAATAGATAGTAACTAGCTTAAAGCTTAAAAGTAAGAAAAACTTAGGTTAGGCTTACTATAGAGCTAAAACTAGACCCTATAATAGTTTAGAATTAAACTTATTACTTATTAGCTAGCCTTTAGAGCTTTAATAGAAGTAATAAATCTTAAAGCTTATAGTACTTTATAGAAGAATTACTAGAGTATTATTTAGTATATTCTATAAGTATTTAACTATCTCTTCTTTAAAGAATATATAGAACTAGATTAGTTTTTTATAAATATTTATATCTTTTTAATAAATAAATAACTAGAAGTAGTAAGAAAGCTTTTTATAGTATAGTAGCTTTCTATATTAATATAAATAGTAAGATTAAAAACTTACTTATTATACTACTTTAACTCTTTAGATTATATAGTAAAGAGTAAATTACTAAAGTAATATACTAGATTTTTAAGAACTTTACTATTTTTCTTACTAAGATTAGTTACTTTATACTTAATAATACTACCTTAAATAATATAGTAGTTAAATCGATTACTAATAAGTATAGCTTTAAACCTAAGTACTAATACTTCTACTCTAGTTCCTATACTATTAATCTTATTAGCTAAATAATTATCTTTAAAGTTAATAGAAACTCTTTTAATAATAAGTAAGTATAAAATAAAGTAAAGAAGTAGTTTTTATAAAAGTAGTAAAAATAAAAGCTTTTTAGAGTACTTATTAATATTTTTAAATATATCTAATTACTTTAATAGTATAATTTTATCTAGAGTTTTTAGAATACTAAAGTAGTTTTACTTAATAGCTAGTAGGCCTTTATACTAAAAGAAGTTCTTAAGCTTATTACTACTAAGTAGAACTCTTTTTATAATACTTTTAAAAAATCTACTAAGATTCTAGAAGCTTTTAATACTTATATATAGTATTATATTAAGAAAACTTAAACTAATAAAGCTTATTAGTATACTAAAAGATTAAAGATTTATAGTATACTTTACTAGATAAAATCTAATAGCTTTACTTTTTAGGACTAAGTAGTTATTACTTAGTATATCTAAGTACTCTAGCTTTTTAAAGAAGCTACTTTAAAGCTTAAAAGTAGAAGAGCTTCTAGCTAGTTTAGTATAATCTATAAAGTTATCTCTACTTTTAAAGTTAGTTTAAAAGATTATAAAAATCTATCTAGGTAGTAGAACTTTATTAATTTTAATAAAGTAGATACCTAAATAGATTACCTAGTAATTAATATTTAAGTAGTATAGAATAAGCTTTAGAAATACTATATAAAACTTAATAATTTACTTATATACTATACTATAACTATTCTTTACTTATACTATAAGTTCTACTATAATAACTCTTAAAAAAAGTACTTAGAGTAAATTAAAAGTTTAGATACTTAGTTCTAAGAGCTTTAGAGTAAGTATAAAAGTAAGCTAGATAATATATTAATACTAATTTAAAAGAAAGCTAAGCTTAGATTAAATTTCTAGAAGTAGATTAATTAGTATAATAATCCTACTCCTTTTAACTATTAAAAAGTAGCTAGAAAATAATAGTACTTACTATAAGCTATAAAAGATAGTAAAGAGATAATAGAGAGTATTTAATAGTATTACTAGTATCTAAGAAAAAATAATACTTACTTTACTCTCTTTATAAGTATTAAGCTTTACTTTAGGTTATAACTATATAATATTATAATCTTTAGTATATTAGCTCTACTTTTACTTATACTAGAGTTTATAAAAGTCTTAAGTATTTAAAAAACTTTTATTATATTAACTTTTATAAAGAGTAAAGTAATAAGTATATATACTAAAAAAAAGAGTTAAATTTACTCTAAGACTATCTATTTTCTATTAATATTATCTCTTACTAGATTACTTAATACTATAAGTACTTAAAGCTGTTTTAACTTACTCTAGATATCTTATTAATTTCTACCTTAGGCTATAAGTATAAGAAGTAGTTCTCTAAGATTAGTAACTTTCTAGAACTTTATTAAGTAAAGCTCTCTCTATAAGTACTATTAGCTATCTAGTATATAAGATATTAGTTAGAGGTAGGATTTAAGTACTTAATAGAGCTCTATAAAGCCTTAAAGCTATTTCTAAAAACTATTAAGGAAGTATATAAACTCTATAAATAGGACTTATATAAATAAGTAATTTTCTAATTTAGTAACTTCTAAGATATTCTCTATAATTAATCTAATTCATTAATTTTTAATTAATTACTTAATTAATTTCTAACTAATTAGGCTTATTTTTTCGGATTAATTTAATTAATTCAATTAATAACTCTCTTTTAAATTAATTAAATTAATTAGCCCCTTAAAAATTAATTAAATTAATTGTTAGTAAATCTATATAGGGATAGTACTCTGCTAATACTCTCTCTTATATAAGCGTATATTCTAACAATACTATTCCTACGCTAGCGAGCGTTCTTGACCCTTTTGCAGCCTAGCAGGCAATGCATCAAGATTAGAGCAGCAACAACATATGAGATTCAGTAATATACAATACTTCTGCAAGATCTTTGGTTATGTGCTCAAATCAATGTCTTCAGAAGTTCAAATTCTATCTACTTCCCACTAGTACGGTCTTGATCCCCGTGACAATTTGATCCGGCACCGAAAGAAATGGGTTATGACCTCCCGTATTTCTGTGCACCGTGGCACCTATAGAATTGGCGAACGCCTCTTGGATAGGCGGTAAGAGGAGTCTATCAGCGTCACAAACGAAGTACGCGCAGGGGATCTGGTGCCACGGCTCATATGTCGAAGCACCCCTGAAGGCCCCGACGGCAGTGTGAGTAAGATGAGCATGCCATTTCTTCTGCTCGTCTTCTGGTAGGTCCGAGAAGCCAATCTCGGGACCTTGATCGATGTACACCTTCGAGCCCTACAAGAAGTCAGACTGATTTGGATGGATCGGGAAGACAAATTTCACAGGTACCTACATCAAGCTTAGTAAATGGAGGCATCTGGTCACCGAGCTTGTTAAGAAGACTTTCCCCAACCTGGAGTACGAAGGCAGAGACATAGATGATGGTCGTGATTCCGCCTTGCTTTCCCTCGTCTGCGCGCTGCTTTGCACCAAATCCCTTGCTGGCACAAGAGCCAACGACGCCACCTAAAACTTGTAGTGAGTGGGTGGGTGTTGAAACATGATCTACCTCAAACGTACCATATGAGTGCAAGAGAACAACCACGTCTTTGCCTTCTTGGTCAATTAGTCGGTTTAAGGTGTTGCGCAAATTAGCAACATCGGTGTCTAGAGTCTGGTCTGCAGGTTCGCCCCCAACAGAGGGATGATCGACAGCGACAGACTCATATCCCTCTTGGGCGAGAAGATAGCGTAAGGAATTGAAGAAGTCAGATGGTATCCATGCACCGGGCACCAATAGAATTGTCGGCTTCGAATTGGCGGTCATCTTTTTAAGTATGTAGCTGGTAGAGACTTGGGAAAAAACGTAGGCGGAGAATACGTTGAATGGATCCTTGAAGTAGCACTGCAAGAATAGCCAGATGGCAGTGGGAATGAGCGTCAGACCTCGAACAATGTCCTGCCAGATAAGTTTCAAACCCTGGTGGTCATGGCTACTTGTCAAGATGACTTGCCGACAACTCCAGGTAGACCCGCATCCGGTGCGGAAGACCCGGCATCCGACACCGTCCGAGGCACCATCTATCGCCGTAGTTTAGGATGGAACATCAAGGACTTGCAGTAAGAAGAAAACTTGGGCGAATTCAGATAATGCAGCTATAAACGTTCTAGCAGAAAAGATGAGACCATGCGTTTGACTTCTCGGGTCCACGAAAGATGGTGGTAAAGATCACAGGTTTGCATGCCAACTATGTCCACGCTGAACCACGCGTGATGAAGGAGAGACACTGCATCTTAATCAAAGCGCCAAAAACGTACCGTATTATCTCAGAACTCCTTTTGAACCATTTCCCGTTGTCTGTTCGGAATCGGGAGTGTATCGGCACTTACTTCGGTCCCAGGATGGTAACTTTTTATGTTAAACAGATCCGGGAAATGCTTGCCTGCGGCTGTGGGGTAGCCTAATGCACTGAAGCGCATTCGTCGCTGGTAAATATTGATGCGTTCAAGTAAAGTTAGGTGCGCTCATTTTCGTACTTTGCACAGGTAGGTGTTCCTCCCATTAAGAAAAACGAAACATTAGACTACACACACCACTTTGCGCATAGGCACACGCACGAAGGAGTTTGGCTGCGCGTTGTAGTGCGCCTAGGTGAAACGGACGAACTGGATCGTTCTGCTGAATATTGATGATCAGCTCTCTCTCTTGAAGGGCGCACAAATTCTGAGAGCTCCCCATCATTCGCCATCGGATGAGGCATCGGCCCCTTGGTCAACACATCTAAGTGGGTCTGAGTTGCGCGATTGTGTTAACTATGTATTGCATGTCTACTACACAGTATGTAGTTAGTTGAGGATGAATGCTGAGGGTCGCCAGGGACTGCCCTGCGACTTGATTGGCCCGCGCGCGAATCGGGGGATCGACACGCCGCCCTAGTGTAGCTTACCGCCTAGTGCACCCCCACCTAATGCACGTTTTCTCCCCTTAGCCCCCCCCCTCTATCTTAATAACTACTTTTTCTATTAACTTTAAGTTTTAATATATATTAGATATAGGTATTAGAATTAACTTTATAAAATAAAAATCTTAGAAAGTAACATATTAGTAGAAATATTAAACTTTAAAGTATTTTAGTAATTCTTACTTATATATAAATAACTATATAATAAAGCTAAATTAGAACTTATAAATTATAATAGGT